>JAIFTH010000248.1:0-40692 GCA_019968535.1 Fragariocoptes setiger
ACCTCGGTCGTCCGTTAGAAAAAATTGACTCAAAAATATAAACTATAAATAACCATCTCTTATCAAGGGACAGTAGAGCGGATTCGAAGGAAACCTTTTTTGAACATGTACCTGCCTTGAATAAAAAATATGAATAAAGGTTTCAGTGTTTATACAGCTGTTTTCATTAGGTCAACGAGATCTTAATGTGTAGCGCAATTGATTTCTATGGCAGGAATTTGTGAACCACATGTTGAACGATGTGATGTTGGACAAGTACATGAATCTTGTGGTGGGTCTCAGTCAATAAGCAATTCGAATGAATACATCCCTCTGCCCATTGAACGGTCGTGTTTAATATTTTTGGCCCAGGCCTTGCATTCGACGAATATCAGCACGCCAGGTCGAGGATTTTTAAAGTGGACCATCACAAAAGGTGACTGGTATCCCGGCTGATTTGTGAATGGAAAATATTTTGGATCTATGCCTTGGTAATAATAGTCGAGCGGTCCTATATTTTCTTGATCTACACTTGATTGACCATCGCAAGTTATCTGGATCATTCCAGGACGAAACGGAGCATGAGCAGGATAGTTCACGGGCCGAACTGTATACGGCTCGGGGCGCCAACTATAAATTCGGTTAAGTTTGACTAAGACGCAAGGTTTTCCTAAATGGTACGAGAAGTTCTGTGACTCAGAGCATACATCTGGAATGTCTCGTAGATTGAAGGGGCAAAACTTATCAGGGTCCCTTATGGTCAAGCCTCGATTACAATCTCCCTGAGCATGTTGACCAGCACCTGACTCAAGTTCTTGATAGGGTTTCAGGTATCTCGTGATGTCATCGGTCCAATCTTGCCAATCGCCGCTAAAACTACTTCGAAAATGTATGAGTGCACTGTTGATGGATCTCACAGAGGGTCTGGGTCTAATCCCAACTCCTTGGAATATCGAATGAGATCGTATCATGATTGTCAGTCCATGTGTTGAATATAAATATTTCATACAAAACCTGTGCTTTGTCTTTACGAACCTGGATTTTTCCCGATCAAACTGTCATCGAGGCGAAACTTTGGTTCCCTTTCGTCTATGGTTTGATAAAATATCGTGATAAAAATGATCCATATCGCGGCGATGCTGATAAAAAGCACCGCATAAAACCAGAGCAGCTTGACTGTTGTTCGAGAAAGTTAGTGAGAAGGCTCGAGCTCTACAGATTCACATCGAGGTTAGAAAAAAAATAACTTACACCATGATGTTGGGGTCCGGCCGAATAAAGTTCCATTGTCTTCATCATAGTGGAGAAAGGAATACTTTCCTTGCAGATACCTTGGCGCTCTTTCGTCACGACGAGCACTAACATATGTGGAAGAGTCAGTACTACTAGTTACGGACCTCGCCATTTTATTGACGAATTTTAGCAAAGTCCAGTGGTGAAACTGAAAATATTGAGAAAAAACGAACCGCCATTCATACTCAAGCCACGCAACACGGCCGTTAGCTGGCAGGTGGTTTCTAGCGCATTACGATCAAGGGACACACCTTGGCACGAAACCACAAGCGGTACGATGCAGCCGTGCACACCACGGATTCAAACGTGCCTACCACGGCGCGACTTTTAAAAGAAACCAGCTACCTGATGTAATTTTATAAGACAAATGCCGAGACATTTTTTCAAAAGAATAGCCAGGAAAAGTTTATTTTAATTATCCAACTAGTTAAAGTGGATACCAGTTTATTTGCGCTTGGCAGCTGCTTCGAGGTCTCTCTTAACCGGGCCCTGTGGTAAGAAAAGAAGATGAACGTAAGTTAGAAGTTCATTCATTGAGCTAATAAAATGAATATTTGTAATGATAATTGGATCAGAAGGAAGGCAGCTACGGGTTTTCGTCATGGTACTCAGACTGGGGCGGTAGCATTCATCATAGTCAATCTGTAGGTAGTGAGAAAACGAGATGGTTAAGACACATACCATAAAAGCCTTCTTTTCAGCGTGCGTCTGGAACCTTCCGTGTCCGAATTTGGACGAAGTATCGATAAACTTGAGGGCAATTTTCTCGAGTGCGATACGCTTAGTCTGGGTGAGTAACGACTGTAAAACCAGAAACAGGTAGAGGAATTAGTTGTGAGTGGTTAGAGGATTAAATTTACGGAGTGTTAACGCAAATAGCAACTGCATTTTCAGTCCTATCATTGATAAAATCATTTCATGGCTCATTCTTGTTATACTTTAGGCTCCGTGTAAGAAATGTCATCATTTGCAGTGAGGCGAGGCTCGCGTATAGATGACACGATTACGTACCTTGCGGAGTGTTAGTACTCTCTTTTTCGGGCCGACTACACAGCCCTTGATCATGACGAAATCATTTCGGACCTCGCCGTAGTGAGGGAAGCCGCCCTGTGTGTTCAAGAGAATGTTGGAAAATAATTAGTGATTTGTCATGAACAAGTTACATGCAATTCAAATGTTGATGAGTTATCAGTCCGCCCTAGATTATCCTCATGTTGATTCGGGTTCTAACCATTGTACACATTCTAGAGTTTTATCATCATAGTAAAAATTGGACTTAATTATAACAACAGGAAGCGATTACTTACCATCGGGTTGACAGATTTGTCGGTCTGATCGTACTCAGTGGCACCATTGTTTTTGATCAGCTTGCCAGCCTTGCTGTGATATCCTTTACCAAGACGATAGATCTTTTTGTTGATCTCCGTACGATGGTGGTAACCTTTCTGGCCAGCACGGGCGACCGTAAACTGAACTCGGCTAGGATGCCAGGCACCAATACAAGCAACTTTACGCAAACCCTTGTGCGTTTTACGGGGCAACTTTTTGGTGTGCCAACGACTGGTTACACCCTTAAAACCACGACCCTTCGTAACCCCGATCACATCGATCATTTCATCTTGGTTGAAGACCTGCTCGACGGCAACGGGCTTTTCAAAGTGAGCACGAGCCCATTCAACCTTCTGTGGAATTGTACCTCCGTTGAGCTGAATTTCCATGATGTGGGCTTTCTTTTGTCTCTTTTTCATCAAACGCACTTGAGTGTGGGCGAGTACACGCACGACACTGCAGTACTTCTTGATGTGTGCTAGATCCTTTTCGATTTCTTGGCGACCAACAGGGTCTTGCCATTTCTTAGCATTCTTGGTGAAGGCCTTCTTCTTAGACTTGTACCTGTGTGTGTGTGTGAGGAGAGTCAAAGAATCGCAAATGGGAGAAGGTTAGATTTAAGTTGGTCTCATCACGTAAATCGTCCATGAGCGGAGACCAGCTCATACAACAAATGTGAGCAGTGGAACGGACTAAAATTGTAGAGTCCATGTGCGCAGCACCGGATCTCAGGCCAACAGGCGGTGATAAAAGTAAGTAGAAGAATAACGTACCAATTCTTGTAGAATCTACGGCGACATTCTTCAGACAAATGCTCGGCCCACACTGTCTTGAGGGCACGCAGACCCTTAGGAGTTTCAATGTAGCCAACAAGACCGACGATCATCATAGGTGGACATTCAAGAATAGTCACAGCCTCGACGACTTCTTTCTTGTTGACTTTTGAGCCGGGTTTGTCGACTTCGCGCACAATATGTGTCATGCCGGCTTTGTACGACAAGAACGCGGTTAGATGGACCGGCTTCGAGGGGTCATCCTTGGGGAAAGCCTTAACTTTACCACGATGACGCCTGGAGCGTTTTTTGGGTGTGAAACCCATGTGTCCATGGCGGGGGGCAGAGAACTTTCGATGCGACTACGATCGAGAACAATTGTTGGGATGAGAATGCATTAGAGGTGTACAGAGATGAGGGGCCATGTTAGCACAATGATTGCTTCTTTACGAGACGTCTGTGTGTACACACCAACAATGTCAATGATACTCACCATATTGCCGGCAAGACTTGGCAATTAAACTAAATAATAAACTAGTACGATGAATCGACTTCAAGCCGCACTCGTACGAGCGATTACAATTAATAAATGATACCCTTAGGTCAATTGACCTCACAATTTATATGACGATGATCGGATAATCAAATGTGCGCTAGTCGAATCTTGGCTAATGTGCCGGTGTGATGAACGCGCACGACACTGCTCGCTGTTCACCGTTCAACACACTGCTCGACGCTACAGATGCCTGGGCGAGCATGTGTGCTCGACGGAAATCATTCCGTCGACAGCGGCGTCAATCGCCGCTGCACTATGCACATGCGCCGCTAGTCGAGGCGGGCATTTTTGAATTCTCGCGTAGTGGCGCCGTCTGGCGTAATTTGTGTGTCAACTACTAACACTTTTGCAAGTGCTGCAGGCACCAGCAACCACTAGTACACCCACTGTTAGACATAACCCACGTGAGAAGAGACGAGAACTGGTTTGCTTTGGTCCTGCCAAATCGATTGAATTTGCGATGCAACAATGATGCAGACCTCTCGTTGTGGACAGCGGCGCCAGGAGCAATGGGCACGCCCACGTGTGCTAATTCTTTTCAAACTTACGGCTTCTGCGACTACGACGATTTACGGTCCGGACGACATACTCATGAACAATAACACACACCATTCTGCCGTTATCACACTTTATTATTATTACTATTATTATTTTTTCACCGCATAATATTATTATTTTGTGTCTCAATCGAGGCATAATTACGTAACCACTGCCATATTTCTTCTCATCTAACACAACTGATAATATTTAAAGCAGCGACGTAAAAGATGTCAGCAACCACTCAACTTTCAACAGCTCATTTTCGAGACATACTCGCTAAAAACACCAACACACTTAAAAAGTTGTGCGATCATTGGAGCAAATTGTTAGATCCTAACGAAGATGATGAGGCCATCACGGGAGCAATACGTTCAGCAGTGGGACAGGCCAATTTACTAATGTCACAACGCTTCAAGCAATTCGCTGAGCTCATCGACAAATGTGAGTTTGACATCGGACCAATGCCAACGCGCCTCGATGATTTGCTCGGTTTCTGGGAAATGATTGAGTATCAAGTGGACGATGTTGTGAAAAAATTCAATTCGCTTGAGGATGAATACAAAAATCGCTCCGACTCATATACCACCGCGTAATGATGATTGCCAGAGACGATCAGATAAGCGGCGCGCATCGCGCAACACTTGGCTCCTTGTTTGCACCTTATTCGCTTGATGAATGCAAAATAATTCATAGCAATTCTTGAAACAATACAATTCGTCCGTGATGCGGCGAAAAAAATTATCACATATAACTCCTGGTAACGTACGTCTCATGGTAGCACGTGCCTTGAATATTAATCTGAGATCTTGTCCTCCGCCAACATAACGTCGTTTGTCGCCTGCTTGCTGTTTTGGTTCATCATGATCATCATCGTGCGATTGTGCATCAAGTATTGTTATTATTATTATATACATATATAAATATATTTTAGTGTCGAACACACACACACACACACACACACACACACACACACACACGCACACGCACGCACCCACGCACGCACCCACGCACGTATACAAACAATGATGACGCATGTATGTTCGAAATTTGAAAGAGGAAAAAAGGGAGGGGTGGGCAAATCAGACAATTGAACGATTAGGTCAAGGTTGATGATGACTATTTCGAATGTGTTTTATAGATTAATTCGTTCGTTGATCGAACCGATGAATTTTCAAACCATAGAAAATAGGAGTAGATGTAACGACCATCAATACTTGAATAACTGGTGTGTCCATCAGCCAAATGATCGTAAGCTCGTTGGATCAGTTGATTGACAGTATGAACTGGCACCAAGTTGTTGCTATTGTTTTCATCATCTATGTTGTCACTATTGTTGCTATATTGGTCGTCATTATCCAATCCATCATCATCGTCGGCATCCACTTCAGCGCCAACGTCGACATCGATATCAACATCATAATCATCGTCATAGAAACCGGTCGATGTTGTGATGACATCCATATCGTCAGATTCAACATTGTTTGTTGCGTGTTGTTTACATTTCGTCGTTGTGTGACTTGTTGTTATCGTCGTCATTGGTGTTTGCCTGGCTATTGTTGTTTTAGGACGTCTATAATGTGGCCGCTTGACGGGTGCCATAATGGCCTCATTGCGTGCTCGATCAATGTAAATAAATGCCCGTATAGCAGGCATGTCGTGCGTGATCGGGGCGCCCAAAGTCATGTTGCGCCGCACTTTGCATCGCAAATAATCCATGTAGTGTCGCAATGTGTCACAACATTGATGCTTTGCCACCGACAGTTCCTCGTGCAAATGCTGCACATGTCCAGTGCTTGCTGATATATTGTCAGCAGCAACATCACCATCATCAATGCCATTGTTAGCGATCGTAATGCTAACCTGTCGTTCGATCACGAACGTATCGATAGCTTGTCGCAATGTCAAACGCATCGCCGACAATTGGGCGTCGCGTTTACAATCGTCCTGACAGGTTGCGGTGCGTCGCACTAGACGGACCAAATATTGATACACGTTGTTGCTGACAAGTTGCTCCAATTTATGTAACAACATAATAGCGCGTGCATGCATGCGATCGTCCAACAAATTGAGCCGAATCATTTGGTGTTTGTCGGTGCCGCTGGCGCTGCCGCTATTGATCGAGCTCATGCTATTAGTTGTTGAAACAGTGCTGGCAGTGTCACTTGTTGGTGTTGTCGTCGTCGATGTAGAGCTAGCGTTAAACTTGTGTTGGGCGCCATTGGTGTGAGTGGTAGCTCGTTTACTGGCGCTGTTACCACCGCCGCTGCCGCTGCCGCCGCCACCAAACAGCAGCCTAGACGTGTTGAACAATGAGAACGCGCGTCCAATTTGTTCGTTCAATCGACCAATGTCGGAGTTTTGAAACTGTTGTTCACTTGTTGTCTTCACTTGTGATGCTTGTTGTTGTTGCTGTTGTGGACTCACGCTTGTTGTTGACGACGTTGAAGACAATGGCTGTGTGCTAGTTATGGGTGCGTAAAAATAACGTCTTATCACTTGAATACGATCTTTCATTTCCGCCAATTGTGCCAAACTAACATGACGCTCGTCAATATCGATGAGTATGTTGAGCAATTTGTTGAGCTGTAAGCACAAAAACGAACTGGACACCTAAAATAGAATGAAAGAAGAGGATGAAGAAGTGGAGGGCGATAGATTGAGCCATGTGGCCAATGATTTTTCTTAGAATGTAATTTGAGTTCATCTCACTTTGTTGAACTCATCATTAGAGAGCTTACCTCGCTGATGAGAACTAATGTAATCTTAGGCGCCAATTCAACGAAACGTATCATGTGCGGAATTTGTACACGCTGTTGGTGCTTTTTTTCGGTCGACAAAAATATGAGAAATTGTGATGGAAATTTGCAACTTGCTGCTGTTTTGGTTGACGAGTTTTTGAAGTTTCGTTGACTTCTCATTCTTTGCTGCTGCTTGGGATCAACTCGACGACTGTCATTGATATTGTGATGTTGTGAATCTTTCGGTTGACTCGAACGATCAACCGCTTGCACGTTGCTATTGTTATGGTTATCGTTATTGTTGTTATATTGATTGTGATTGTTGGGTGTGATATTCTTTGCCTGCTGATATTGATGTCTGTTCGGATGTTGATCACTACATGTTGAGTATTGCTGTGGTTGATCGCTGGCTATTGTCACGAAAGACTCTACCAGGGACGCGTTGGAGCGCCGATGCCGATGTTGACCATCGACGCCGATCAATTGACACGTGTGTACGTCGCGTACATAATTGGCCTCGAACGACGAATCTGAATCTGCATCACGACCATGGTGGTGGTCATTATCATGGTGATGATAACCATCGCTGTTGCTGTTCCACACTGAGTCGAATGCAGCCACATTATTGTTGTCGGTGTGTGGTTCGGAGGTGTTCGATTCGTCGAGTTCGCTATCGCTGTCGCTCTCATCATTAGATTGGTCCTCCTCAAGATCGTCCAAATTATTGAGATCGCTCACACTACACAAATTACTTTGTTGTTGTAATTGTCGTCGTCGACGACGCCGTCGTCTTCTATAAATGTGCTGTCGTCTCGTGTTATATTTGTTGTGATCCGATAAACAATTGCTCGAACTGTGCTCACGAAATTCGCTGCTCGTGGCTTGCTCATTGTTGTTGTTCAATTGTTGTTGGTGTCGCGCACTGGCTCGTGACAATAGATATGCACGCAACAACAGCACTATCAGCAATAGATCGTCGTTGGCCACTGGCTGGCTATAGCGACATCCGTAACGACCGGCCAGTTTGGTGTCGGCAAACAAGAACGCGTGCGAGTGCGATTCATGACATTCGTCGTCGCACGAATGCCTCAATCGAATGTTCTCCTCTTGCTCATTCGATTTCTGATGCTTACTATTTGGCTGTTGATGCTGCTGATTGTAAGCTTGCTGATATATCACAGGCGGGCTTGTCAACTGTGTGCCAAGCTTGGGACGACGCAAGTAGGCCAACACTTTGTCCATGCTCTGATCGCACGTGGCACGAATGGGCGTGTCCACAATCAAACGTTCGATGGCCTCCACAAGCACCTCAGGCGATTCGTGACTCGCTCGCTGCCATTGGGAATACACGGAGGCTAGCACATGCGTGGCGTGCCGCACTCCGCGATGCTTGGAGCGCATCGATTGCAATGATGGACCGAATAACAGGATTGACATCCGTGCAAAAGTGTCCACCCGTCGTTGCATCATACGCAACGCTTGCGTTTTGTTCATTGAGCTGCTTTGTTTGCAAGCTATACCTGAGGCCATCGTAGTCGACGCTGATCCTACTGCACCTGTTGCTGTTGTGGCACTCAAATCGCACGCGTACATGAACAAAAACTCGTAGTGCTCACAATAAACCACCTGACATTGACGCAAGCACTCAATTGGCAGCTCGAGCGACGAGAAGAACACTGATTCGTTCATTTCGTCACTATCAGTCGATTGATGTTGTCCTATTGTTTCAGGATCAGTTTGGGCCTGATGGTTGTGAAGGCGACTGCTGTTACTCTGGTTGCGTGCACGTGTCGTACGCGATTGAAATTTACGCTGAGAATCAGTGAAACTGCTACTGTCGCGCACCTGGTCACGCCAAGCTCGTAGTTGGGCGCGTAATGACACCACATACGGTGTCAACAACAACATGACAACATTGTCTAATTGTTGTTGTTGTTGCTGCTGCTGTAGTGCTGCGGTTTCATTCGTGGTCGACTCTGTAGTTGATTCTTGGCGTCCTCTATTCGATTTCTGATTTCTTGGTTCTTTCGATTTATCACTTGATTTATTGTGAGTGACATCATTAACGTTGGTCAACGATTGATTTGAGTATGAGTGCTTTCGAGAACCTGTCGGTGACGATAATGAGGATAATGAAGTTGATGATGATGACGTAATGAGACCTATGGATTGAGAGTAGCGCATCAAACGTCGCTTAAATGGTTGGCTAGCTTTCATGAACACGAGATCGTTGGAGGCCTCGAACACCAGCATTGCATCCATCGTCCGATATATCGAAGTATGCAAGTGCCCGATCGTACGTTGTCGTTATTTTGTTTGCTTCGGTTGAGAGATTGCTGAGGCTGCCAGATTACAGCTATGTGATGACGATTAGTGTAGAATGTTCGTCCCGTTGTTGTATGGCTATTGTATCAATACAGCTGAGTGGTGGGTCACTATCATCTAGATGTAAATATCGCAATCAAATGATAATCGTGATCTACAATTCATGTAAATTTCAAAATCATAATTTAAAAAAAAAATTAATCACGAGTGATTAAGATATGATTCATTACGTCACCATTATGACCAATAATTCGTGATGCGACGTGATACACAATTTGGGTAAAATATTGTGATCTGATGCAATGATATGATATGATTAATGTGATGTCCAATTAAAGATAATATTCGTGTGATTAGTGACGATAATGATTTTAACAATAGCACAAACAATAATGTGTGCATCAATTGTCGATTGTCGATGTAATAATGCTTGCCCTCCCTTTGTCTCTATCTTGATTGCAGTTTAGAATATGATTTGTGCATCGATGATGTGTGAGGTCGATAGTAATAATAATAACAATCGAGAATAACAATGTTGTATTAATAGATTGAAGTCATACGACACATAGACAGCACAGACAATAGACGAAATCAAGATGAGACCAAGGTGACAACGACGTGAGAAAATGTATGTGATTGATGATTAGTGTTCATTAACAAATTAAACAAACTACGACGATTGACTTTCGATTCGATTCGATTCAGTCCGATCGATGCACCGATCGGTTAATCATTATCAATTATAATAACATTAGAGTCCAGATAATTGTGATTGTTGTCAATCAATGATGAGCATATTGATCAGCACTGATTGAGAACTTTTTTTCTACACTCTGAGCATCTTCTACGAGACCTTTTACAATTGTCCACAATGTGGACTCCACTCTAATTTCTCATGCAAAATGTGTTCGTGTGAAATATTTGTCAAGCTGATAACCAAACAAGCAAACAAATAGATGCTTTATTACTTTCGCCAGTGACTCTTCTCACGACTCACTCACATTTCCAGTGTAATAATAAATATAAACATTAGTCAAGTAAACTGTAAGAATTCTAGCTCGAAACTAAACTCTTAGCTACAAACCGATCGAAACAACAGAGTCATATTATTATTACTACTATCGGCATCAATCTCGATCTTGATCGAATGGCCATATCTTGGCATTATACATAAAAGCAGTAGATAGTGAGTCAATGTATGAGCTTAGTAATTGCATTGAAATGAGCGTAGTTGTTCTCTAGCCAACTAAAATGTTGTCGCAGTGTAGATATTGGTGTCGTTGCTGTTGCTCAATTGGTCGCTAGCATTATCCCCTGGCGCCAATTGACATCGCACAGATGTGATCACAAAATCACATCTGATCTAATCTTGAGATCTGTCCGTCCGTCCGTCCGTTCGTCCGTCCGTCCTTACGTCTGTTTGTGTGTATTGTTGCCAATAGATATGCCAATATCTCTCGAGCGTCTCTTAATTCACTGCAACGTTTCTTAAGCGTGTGTTGATTTCCGATGCTGCTCGATCTTGATGACAGGCTCAGACAGGCTCAAATAAGCCACATTATTTCAACAACACACACAAGCAAGAGAGACGTGCAATTGAGCTATCTATTTATCTGCCTGTCTGCCCTACTGTACATTTTAAAGCAATCCTCATTGCCACAGACACACGCGCACATTCGCAGTATAAAGTGTAGTCAGTTTGGGCGTCAATGTTGTTGCTGATGCAATGTATCCGACTGCAGAACAGCAACGGTAACAATTGCGACGTTCGTTAAACAACAAGCTACAAATAAGATTACTTGTTGCGTTGGCCAATGAATCAGTGCAACAATGTACGCTGCTTGTTTGTCACAATGTACACTTGTCGACTTGTTGGTTGCTGTATACACGATCACGACTGCAACAATGCACAATCGCAATTGTGAATGTGAACGGAGATCGCAATAGTCTTAATACTAATCAGTGGCAAATTAGCGTTAGTGATAACGGACATGGATGTTCATATTGATCGATTTGATAGAGCTCTGAAGCTCACTCTGATGCTTGGCATTTGTGTAAGATAGGCAGAACATATTGTTTTAGCCATAAATATCAGCATCTGCATTCAAATGCAGCATGTTGAGCAACAATTTGCACGACATAATCGACTCTTTTTTATTTAAGTTTCAACGAGGGTATGCAGCGATGCCTTAATCTGCCGTTTATGTCATCAGTTTTTATATGTGCGTGTCTATTGTCAGTAATAGATGTTGCCAGTAATAGTCAACGAATATTTCTATGCTTCAGACGGAGTTGGCTTCGATAGCAGAGTGAGTTACAAGCGATCACAATCGTCTAAGCAAATAACAGCAAATATTGATAATTGGCGAGAAAGCGACACAAATTTTCATTGCTTGTATTTGTCCCTTCTTTCAGTGGGCTTTACGGCGGTAGTTTTAGCATCAGCATTAGTTGTTGCATGTGGCTTGTTGTCGCATGTGGCAGCTTGTGGCTTTTGAGCTCAACTCAAGTGCCTACTCATACACACACGTACAAGCTACAATGTATCACAAAGCAAACAAAATGTGCGAGTGTTGTCATCAACAACACCAACAGGAACACTTGCAATTCAACTGTTCCAGTTCGTCCAGTCTGTTTGGGTGTTTGTGTGGCATTATCTCGAGCTGATGCCTAGCTCGAAGCTCTAAACTAACACCGCCAACAACACAAGCACTGCAACAACAACAGCAACCATGGGCATAGATAGCTCAATCAGTCAGACATTTAATCAGTTATATTGTCGATTTGGGATCAATCGGATTCGATTTAGCTCGAGTCGATTCAACTCCACGATATGATTTGCTCGCTCGTCCGTCCGTCAAGCGTTGATGAGGAGAAAAGAGTTGTTGAAATGTGAACAGAAGGTTCTCCTCATTGTCGCTCGTAATTGATCACTATTGACAACAACTAAATGCACCGATTTTTTCTCTCAATTTGTGTAGTTGAACGAACAGTTACACAGTTCATTGACACTTTTCTGTTGTCTATATTTTAGTGCGGTGACAAACTCGAGCTCATCGAGACTAATACTTAGCGAGCACTGACTCGTATCTCACTCGTAGCTCGTAGCTCACTGATGATGGCAAACTATCATCATCATCATCAATGACTCATACAATAATCAACATGAACAAAAATCGTAAAATAAAATCATAGCTGAGTGCACATGATACAATGTATCTCGTTATTGTCGATGTCGATAAACATTTCATCAACAATAACGTACGGCGTAAGCGAAAAAGAATTTGAGTGCTCGTTCATTGCGTTCATTAAGAGATGCAGACATTACACAGCAATCGGATGTCCGTGAAGATGCATGTCTGTCTGTTTAGCTCGTGAATCGTGAATAGCTATCGATGACGCCTCAATAAACTGGCATCGATAGCTATTCAATAAAGTCGTCAATTAGAGCCATAGAGATGGCCGAGAGCCATATTGAGCCAGTTGACGCCGAAAGAGCGTAGCCAATAACAACAACAACAACCACAGCAACGGCAAACGTTCACGTTTCGCGACAACGACGATCGATCTCAAACTAAGTGAGTGACGAAAATGAACAAATGATTGATGATTGCGCTTTGCTAATTGTTGCCAGCTGCATCAAGCAATGCAGATGCCGTCAAAATGGTGGTTAGCAATGATGTAGAGACGCTGTGTATATATTGCTTTGCTATGCTTGGCCTTTGATTGTGTCACCACTCACTATTCGAGCATTGGCATATTGGACGATAGCATACGGAACTTTGGGAAACTTTTGATACATTTTCTATCGATGCACACACATATCATTCAGCAACACACAAGTTTCACTCTGCATCACATTGTGTCATAATGTCGCTTGACAATCTTCACCGACAAACTGATGGCACGCGCCCAACAACACCCAATGAAGCACCTTGATTCGTTTCTAGAGCTTGCAATCTCTCGCTTCTCGTTGTTGATAGTGCAGTTGTAGATTCAGATGTTGATGTTGTTGACTGGCTGATTTGGCCAATAGTTTGGGTGACAACAACAGCTTCATCAGTTTGATGACGACAACAACAATAAGCCAATAGTCTTGCTCACTCTAACTCTTATAACTCGCTCTGTTTAAGAAATGCACACAACACAGCAACAAGATGATACATACAAAACAACAACAACATTAAATAAAAAAGGACGCACAAACAAACAAATAGACAAACAGACGACACTTTGCCGGCGGCGACTTATGAATATCGACAAAGTTTGTTTCGTTAATCTTTCGTTACTGTATTTGGCCTGTTGTTTGTTGGTTTGTTACTGACTCCAACTGACTATAATCAATTGTTCAATCAATGGCAAGTGCACAGTTGATGATGCAGTTGAACATGAGCTAGTGCTGGTGCTAGTGCATATGATTGTATCCAAAGTCAAAGTATGAATATTGTTGATTGCGTTATTTCAGTCTCTCTTTCAAGACAGACAAATTTCCCCTACATTGGAATTTAAAACTCACTTTCCCTCTTTCTTTCTAGCACTTGATCGGTCGTAAAATATCACAACATGTCGTGTTGAAATAAGTTAGCAATACCATCTTTCCTGCACTCACTAATCGATTGATGTACATTAATGTACGCAGACACACATTATGAGGCAACACATTATCAGACACGATGAACAGACACGTCTGTTCCATGCGAAGATAGTGTACAGGATAATTACGTCTATAAGGCATTGAAAATTGTCTCATTGGCAGAAATTTTGCAGTCACAATATTCTATCTTTTTATTCTTTTGAAAAAAAATTACATCCCCTTTGATAGTTCGAGAGTCAGACTCACAACTGTTTAGTTATCACAATTCGATCAAAACTCAACTCTGGCGTCAACGAATTGTTAACTACTGAGCATGGAAAACGAGCATTTGCTTAGAGAAGAGAAAACTGACAGTTCATGTAAAGAAATTTAATCAACTTCGAGAGGCGAGCCAAAACGATTCTACAGGCGTAATTTGTTGAAGGAACTGGTGCCGTAAAACCTGTACATTCATTGGCCATAGATCGCGATGACATTGGCTCGTGAGTTGTTAGCGATGGGCTCTCTTGAAATGCTTTGATATCCAGACTCTCGACAATTCTATTTTCGTCACACATTCCAATGTTATCGAAAATATTTAGCGACTTGACGCGATCATTTAGCGTAATATATAATCAAAATCGTATCAATTATCAAACAAGTTAGCAACAGTGAGAAACAATGAATATTTTGTTTAAATTGAGCACTATTCTGGCAATTGGCTTGGTGGCGTCCCGCGTGCAAGTCAATAATTCGCATAAAGATCCCTGCAATAATATTGGCAAAATATTGGGCAGAAATGTTTCGGAGTTGATTGAGGACCTCCAAAAAACACTTTAACATATCTGAATGCCGGGAAGAAAAATGTTCTATTAAAAAACTGTATGCCAAAATTGATGGATTTGCTCATACATTGGGATGAAGCTGTCAAAAGCAAAGAGCCTCAAACTTGTTCACATGGCTGCTAGTGATGAAGAGAACATGTCTAGCGTCATAGACGCATCAATCGAAGTCTTGCTCTTCATAGGCACTCGCTCCAATGATCTTCAGTCAAGTTCAGTTCAAGTTTTTTTGAAACTTTAAAATCATAATCGAATATCATTGTTACAATTATCAAAGTAAAACCGAAATTGGTCAATAAGCTCATCAAGAAAGGAGTCCTCGAAATGGCAACTGAATTGTTAGGAAATTTTATAAATGAAGACGAATTAGTGTCTTGCGTATCGAGATTCTTTCGTCAGGTGTTGGCCACCCAAACATCAATTGATAAAAAGATATTGGAGCCAATGTTGATCGTATTGAGACACATGGTATTGAAGGACAAAATAGGTCCGAAACAGACAACGATAAGTGCCCTTGAAACGATCAATAAATTGATCAATCAACGCTCGATGGAAAAATTTTATGATGAACAAATGTTCATACAATTTTTGTCATGGATGGACGGTAATTACTTTCCTTGTAATTTTGTCACTCCAGTGGTCTTGTCATTATTGAAACATTTGCCTGCAGAGCCTCGTAAAGAATTGATCAAGAGCAAATTGTCTCCCCGATTGAAGGAAATTGTGATTGACTATGTCGATCGCTCATTTACATATCCCTTGTTAAACGCAATGCACCTGCTCGATGGTCTCATTTACAACAACTGTGATTATGCAAGCGATTTGTTGGATGACCCAAAATTTGTCGAGAAACTTGAAGAGCACTTGCAGAAACGAATGCAATATTTAGAAAAAACTTCATTTTACTTTTATTCATCTCTGAAAAGTGAAATCAGTCTGATTGCACAAGTTGTTGGTGTCATATCAACTAAATGTCCGACAATTGAGAACATCGAGACCCTGTCTACTTTGCAGTCACTGCTTGAAAAAGAACAAATGCAGAAATTTGCTGTTTATAAGGCTGAATTGTCGAGGAAGAACTCGAAGTTGTTTGCGAAAGAAACAAGTCTCATGGGAAAATTATTTTAATCCGTCAGCACCATTGAATTACTTCACGCAAATTTTACATGAAGAAAATATCGATGGGGTATTTCGATTATATTACGTACGATAAAATCAAGATAATGAAATAAAAACATTGACTTCATATGTCCTATGTGCGTGTCGATTTGATTTCTGATTGTTCGTCTCAGTCAGCAGATAAGCATGCTAGCTGTGCAACAGTATGTACCTATGTATGAACTGGGTATTAAGAGAGCCCGGATGAACTCTTGTAGTGCTGACTTCGTTTGCAGCGCAGAAACATCGCGTCTAGCCCGGAATCTTTAAGTTCTAGCCAGCAGCAAAGTATCATCCTTTGAGGATAAAACACTCTTCGTTCAATAGATAAGACTGCACCGTCACAATATACTGTTCTTTAGGAATTTTTTCATCTTTTCATTGACCTGAATTGAGATCTGTCTGAAATTGGCTTGTAAGCTGTCAGTGCTGAACTCTCGTATGGTGGGAAAGCTGGTCTCTCCAATGTGACATTGAGGCGTTCTATTTTCGTCACATGCAGTTTCATAAGGTATCGAGCCAAAGTTTGCCAATTGAATGAGCTTTGAATTACACTCACCCAACTAAAGCCCATAAAATTTAATCATTTGAGGTAAATTGCAAAATCAATAGAACATATCAATTGACATATGTGAGCGTTTAAACATCGACAACAATGAATGGACTGCTGAGTTTTATCATTATCGTAGTCATTGCATTGGCAGCATTAAACGTGCAAGCCGACGATCCCTGTGGTGATATTGACACGAGCAGAAATGTTATCGAGTTGATTGAGGAATTGGGTAGAACTCGCCTCACTTTAAAAAATGCGAATTTCCGCGAACGAAACATTATTGTAGAAAATTGTGCCGCAAAGTGGATACAATTGTTTAGTCACGAGGCTGGATTTGTCAAAGGATCGAGCCGCGAACTGGTCGTCATGGCTATGAATTTTAAAAAGTCTCTGTCGAGCCTCACAGACGCATCTATCAGAGTCATCAAGTCTACAGACGATCTCAGTCTCAGACTAGAACTTATGGATATCCTCGGTAGAATTGCTTCAGCGAAACCTAAATTGATCGATGACCTCATCAAGAAGGGCGTCGTTGAAATTTCAATCGATTTGATAGGCAATTATCCAGATAGAGGCGATGTACTGACTAGCGTAGCGAAATTGTTCCGTGAGATGTTGTCCACTAAAAGATCAATCGACACGAAGAAATTAGAGGTAATGTTAGTCGTTTTGAAGAATATGTTATCAGAAGTTAATACACCATACGTAGCCGTTATTGCCCTTAACGCTCTCTCCGATTTAATTAATCAACGCTCAATGAGGAAATTTTACGACGAACAACTGTTCACACAATTATTGTCATCAATGGGAGATTTTCCGTATGAATATACTGTGGCTACTGAAGTGGCTCTATCATTATTGAAACATTTGCCTGCAAACCGGCGTGAACAATTGATTGAGAGCAAATTGTTGCCACGATTGAAGGAAATTGTCATTGGTTCTGACATTTTATTTCCACTCCGCATTGTAAACGCAATGCACTTGATAGATGGTCTTATATATAACAACTGTGATTACGCACACGACTTGCTGAATGACGCAAAATTTGTCGAGAAACTTGAACAGTTATTGCAAATTCTAATCGGAAAATTAACAGTCTCTGTTTGGAACGATTTTTCATCTCATATAAGTGAAATTAACTCGATCAAACAGATTGTTGATGTCATATCAACGGAATGTCCATCAATTGAAAACATCGATAATTTGTCCAACTTGCAGTCACTTCTTCAAGATGCATCAAAATCTATCAGTTTATGTACCTATAATCCTAATCTATCAAAACTAAACTCGCAACTGTTCAAACATGATACGAGCCTAGTGGAAAAACTACGCTGTGTGAAACTAACAGCAGTTGTGAATCACTTTATGCCAATTTTACATAAAGAAAATATCGATCAAGCGTTTTGATGGTGGATGTTAGCAATATTTTTTGTGAATTGTTTTCCTCTCGTTATTTTGCAACAATGAATTGTGCCTGATCGATATTGACTCTAGATTGATTGGTCCAACGAACGATACCTCATTCTCATAATCACCATCTTCATTCTCTTGTGCTCATTAATATATGCTCATGTCACCAGCAGATAATGTTGATTTTTGATCTTCATCTACATCATCGAGATGATCAATGTTATCGTCGCTGCTGTTCGCTTGACAATATTATATAAATCACTTACACACTTGTAGGTGTGATTCAAGGAACAAATGCGAACAACTAGACGATGAAATTGACTCGAACATGCAACAAATTAACTCACACACATAAGACATTATCGTTCTTATGAGCAATTGCACGAACATTTGCAGACATAGTGGCAAACACACTTGCTCGACTCGTTCGTGCCTTGCCTCATACGTTTTGCGGCATCTGCTTGCATCGGAACGCAAACATTGAGTTCAGCAGACACACATACAAACAATGCTGACTCAGTGCTAGTACATTCAGTCACACAACATGATTTGCCAGCTCTCAATCGAGCATCATATCAAGTGTCTGATGATGAGATGTTGCACGTGTCGCTGTTGCTGTGTCGACAACGACGACGACAACAACTACAACTACAACTGCAACAACAACGACAACGCCAACAGCAATGACAAACGACCAGCAAAATGACTAACAGCAAGTCGTAAATAACAACAATGGCAATAAATAACCAACAACAAGTCTAGACAGGAAGTGCTCAACTCTATGCCGGCCTCGATGCTGTTGCAGTTACTCTATTTATGATCTTTCTTTGTATGTGCGTGTGCTTGACTGGCTTGACTGACAACGGACTGTACCGTTTCCAGTTAGACGAACACAGATTCACACATTAGCAACGACAAGCACACAACAACCAAATGAGATATTGTTCAATTTTCAGTTCGGTGAGATATTGTGCTGTCGTATTGTTTTTAACGCGACAGGCATCGCTTTAAGGCAGTGTGTGAAAGTATGTGTGTCTAGACACTCATTAATCCGTCACTAATCTCACTTATCTTAATCTCAACACTTGCTTGATAAACTGATCCATAACTCGGACCATCATTTCTCGAGCTTATTGAGTCCAAAGTTTACACACACGCATACACAAATGGGCGATAAAGGAGAGAGTAAGAGAGAGAGAGAGAGAGAGCTAGCTCAGTGATCTGAGCTATTAAGAAGATAATAATATAGACTATTGCTTACAATTGTCAAAATGTAAAGCGAAATTGTCAAATTTGTGTGCTCTCAAACTTTAAAGTTTGTAACTACGTACATATAAAAGCGTTTAAGCGAACGATTGTTCTCTTAGCTGTATGCCATCTTAGCTGATGTTACCGATATCTAACACAAGATGGCGCATAATTAAAACAGCATTTGAGAAAAACAAGAGAATGGAATGACATTAGTGTTGGCGCTGCTTCCAAGTACAAACATGCACTTGCTCTTTCTAACTTCTTGTCCACTTCTCGTTTGTTTCCGTTGATGGTGTGATCGACTATCAATAATAGCCATAGTCAGTGTGTTGGCGACCCAGAGCGTAATGTTTGTTGTAAATTAGCGCGTCGTCAAGCACATCTTGTAGTCTTTTGTTCTCTCATCTCAATCTCGTCTTTTTCTTCTTTTTTTAAAAAACAATTACTGCATGCAAAATGGTGGCTGCACTGACGTCAGTCTGAGCGTGTTAATCTCGCGGGACTTGTAATGATGTGGGCACCCAACAGTAGCATCAGTATAGAATAGTGAAAGTCGAGTCAAACTAACATTGCAAGTGCAAGTGCAAGTGCAAGTGCAAGTGCAAGTGCAAACTCAAGCACAAGCACACAGGCCAAATAGCGAGTGTATTTGCCTAAATTACGTCACCAGTGGCGTAATAATAATTTTTTAGTAAATTTATGTTCGGAACAATTAAGCTGCTGGCTGTAAATTGTCATTGTTCTTGTTGTCAGATCATAGCGAGGGAGCGAGGGAGCGAGTGAGCACACATTCGATAAGTGCTTTGTTTCGTCCGTTTGTCCGTTTGTGTGTTTTAGTTTAGTCTCAATTTTAGTTTGTTGTGATTTAACATCACATTAAACTATACTGTGAGCTGAGTCAACTGATAATGCTAATAATGATAATAATAATAATCATCATGATAATGAGGCAGGGCGCACTTGCATCTATTCGAGTTGACTGTTTGACTATTTGTTGACACACGCACACGAGATGAGCAGGCGAAAATTGAAAGAGATAGAAATAAATTTAAAAAGTTCGCTTTTTATTCAAGTTTATCGTTTGTCAAACGGAGTCATGACGCAACGAAGACGACGAATTTTTGGCGACCAAATGTTGTTTCGTGGCTCTCATAGGTTGCTTGTGTGTTTGTGTGCGTGCGTCAAGATTAACTGAGCTATTCTATATTGTGACACACACACGAAGATTGAGTTTGATATAAAACAAAGGAGCAAAATGAACGACAAGACAATTATTCGTCACTTCTTTTAGCTTCCAGAGTTTTCAGAGCTCGAGCTCAAGTTTTTGAATAAAAAGAGAAAAGTTTTTAAAGAAAATTTCAAAATTTACTGTTCGAATATTTTTGACACGCACTAAAGTACATTTTAAACAACAATCTATTTCGAAAGAGGCCAAGAGTTTTAAGTGAGTAAAACAGTTAAAACAGCACTCTGCCTGTAACGTTGCTCTGTTAAGTACGTTGTAGCATTGGGATTACGTCATGATTGACGTGTACATATGATTACGTGTCACGCAGTTAGTAGCTAGCAGCCAAGTAGCTAGATCAAGCAGCTATGAAACAGCAAGCAAACTACGAGCACCAGCACATATGTGTGTGTCACGCCAACCACAATGTGTGACGACGCAACGAGACACGATGCTCTGCAATGCAAACTACGACATGGCAAACGGCGAGTGAGTGACAAACGAACACTGTGTCCCGTAATTTGCTCATTCGCTTGCAAGCATTCGGTGTAAGTGTATTGTACTATGTGCTGACCATGTGACTATTACATAATAACAAGCAGCAGCCACATAATGAGCAGCTGCAGTTCGTAATGCATGAGCTGAGTGTGCATTGTGTGCGTGTGCGTACACGGGCATCTGTGACTGCGCCATTAGTATAGGTCAATCGTGTGGTCACAAACAAATTGTGTGACTCAAGATCACAGATCATAAGTGAATCGAGCAGCGAGAGAGATGATGCAATCCAAGTGAATCGTCTGTAGATCACCACCACTTCCGTTGTTGTTGCTGTTGTTATTTTTTTCTCCAATGTCACTGTCATGTTTCGTCATCTATAAGCAAGCGTTCGTTTCGTTCCGTTTAGCTCAATAACAGCAAATAAATATGGAAATGTTCTTGCTAATAGTGCACAGCTAACACTATTATAATAGTGTACTATTATACCTTTAGTGCTAGTCAGTGTTATAGTTATGATTCTCTCATAAAAGTAGCAGTGCGTCAACGGCTCGTGGCACGAGCGCACTATTATTGAACATTAGACACTAAACACTCAACTAATTGCCAACATTCCATAGTGGACCATATTTGCGACATGTATATTACGACTAACAAGCTAACTTTTATACTGTTCAAGCCTCGACGGTGTCAAAGGGCAATCGTCACCCGTTGCGATGTCATTCTCTCTCTCTCTCTCTCTTCCTCGGTTTCAATGTGTTTCAACTTGATTCCATGCGGAACGCCATAAAGCAGTAGCACACTCTCTTGAGTTTCAATCAGCTCGACAAAAGAGAGAGAGAGAGAGAGAGAGAGGCCCCAAGTCAATCTCTAGGAGAAGAGGAAAAAGAAGTGAAGATCTAAGACAACAAAAGTGTGCTAGCATGCTCTCAAATGTCAAATGTTAAACACCAGGATGAATGCTGAATGTCACACATACAGCAAATGTTGGTACAGCAAACATGGTCTCTGTTCTCTGTTGAATGCTAAATGTTAATAAATAGTCTACGAATGCAAGAGAGCGAGAGAGAAAGGAAGTCGAGAGTGGAGATTTGAAAGAAAGTTACTGGTGCGTGCAACTGGCATGTAACTCGACACTCGGTGTGCGTGCGTGTGTGTCACACAATTGTTTCGGACGCCACGCCGCTTGCTTCATCCAAGAGAGCATAAAAAATAATAATAAACAATTTACTAAATCATACAACAAGCTAAATACAGCAAGCGTATGATCCAATTAGTTATTACAACTCGGGAACAACAGCAACAACAACAACGAAAACAGAAAAACAGTAGCAATACTAGTAATGATAAGACTAACTAAACACTTGTCTACTCGTTATTGGTGTGCATCTCTGCGTTGTCGTTGCCGTTGTTGTTGTTGCTGCTGCTCTCTTGCTGTGTGTGGGTCAGTAATACGTGTGTGGGCCAACAACAGCAACAGCAACATTCAATATAGAAAACATTCATTCGCTGAACAGTTGGCAAGATTGTTGTGCATACTAGTTGTTATCTTGATTTCTGTCCTTTCAAATAAATGGCCTCACAAACGAACAAATTGTGTATGTGTGTGATCAATCATGCTGTATGTCACATCTTCAACTCATTACACTGTAGTATTACAATGATATTTTATTTATATTGCTCGAGATAGTGACGCACGCAGGCGCACATTCACACACTCACACTCACACGAACACACTGCACATGTAGACGATGCTTTGAGGAGCAATCTTTCGTTGATAACTGAAGCAGCTGAAGCAACAGTTAAATTGAGTAAAAGGCTGAGCTTCTTGCTTGACTCTTGAGTGCAGTTGCAGTTAAAATATTGCAGTTGCAAAATGAAATAATGTTGTGACAAGCACCAAGTTATTTAACATTTCGAGTGTCATTTGAAATGTTTTGAAATTTTGGGAAATTTTCTCGAACGAAGGATAAACCGATTTAATTGAGATAAACTGTGAGACGCTGGCATGTGACAGATGCACGAATAGAGCAACGGACCAACACAAAGCAATAATCTATTGACGACGACGATGGCGATGTCGTGTTGACGCTCAGCATCGTGCGACGATCGTGCCCAACGCGACGCCAATTAATTACGCACGTAAGCGCACGCAACAGCTGTATGTGTCACACATATATTTTGTTGTTCTGTTGTTGTTCATTATTATTATGTTGACTGGAATGAAATCAATGCTGCCATAGAATAGCAGGCAGACGCACGAGCAAGAGCAAGAACGAGGGCGAAAGCAAAATAGAGGTCAATAATCTGTCTGTTTGTCAGTCAGTCTGTTTGTCAGTCAGTCTGTTTGTCTGCCTGGCTGGCTGGCTGACTGTTCGTTCGCGTAACTGTATGTTTTGGATGCTCAAAATCTTCTAGTGAATATCTGCATCTTTGAAATTGAAACTCAAATGAAATGAAATGCGAAAAATGTGGTCAAACAATCTGCAAGTAAAGATTCTAATTTGCTCTTTAATTTGCTCAACCTCTAACGCGCTTAACGTTTAGACGTTTAAAGGGACGCGAAAAAAAAACGTGGACACTTGTTGCACTCACAGTTGTTGTGAATGCACTGCTGTCATTCGTCGGTCCGTTTATCTGCCTGTCGCATCGGAGACAGGCAGATAAACGTGTTTTCGGTTCACATGGCGGTTGTCGTGGTTGAAATCAGATAGTTCTCATGCAGACAGACAGACATTTGATGAGACAGACACACATTGAATTCTATTAGATAACACACACTCTGTGAATTTTTTCTAAACTCTGAAACTTTAGAAGCTTCGGAAGCTTTTGAGTGTCGCCACTGAAGCTGTGACGTGAATCGAGACACATGCATGCGCTGCACAGCGAGTGATAGCAAATGCACTTGTTGCACTCACTTTCACTGACCGCAAGTGCAACAAGTGTAAAGCAGCATTGAGCAAAAAGCCAAGTGACAGCAGAATTTTTGTTAGCTTTAGTTCTAGTTTCATGCTGTGGTGAGTTCAAACAGACATAGAATTGAATCGAGACACTTACTAGGTTAAGACGGACGGACGGACGGACGGACGGACGAACGAACGGACGAACGGACGAACGGAGCAACAATATCATAAACTACCGCTACTAATAAAATGCCACGTGGGACGGCCGCTTGTGTCAGTGATCAGTGTGCGTGCTCCTACGAACACTGCAACAAGTGCGGTGACACTGTTAGAGCTGCATTGCCGCGACAAGTGTATTATTAAATTGAGTTGAGTCGAGTCGAGTCGAGTTTTGTTTGTTGTTCACTTTAATTCGATTCAATTCAATCCAGGCCTGACAGCACACACTTGTTGTCTCAATGGTTTGTTGTTGGTTGGCAGTTTGTTGCGTGTGTTTGTGTGAAAAGTGCCTCGATCATCAGTATCGTGGCACATGTTGTGCGTTGCCAGATGTTGGATTGTGCTTTATATGCGTCTGTCTGTCTGTCTGTCAGTGTGTGGTTTTTTTCGTATTTTTTCAAACTTTACAGCTAAAGCAGTTGTTGCTGTTGCTGCTTGGCTCCTGATAGAAAGATGGAACGAACACACATTAGACACGTTATTGTTGGACAAACGACACTAACAGAAAGACAGACATGCACAGCGATGAAAGTTGCAAAAACTCATTGCGTAACTTTTGCACCAACACTTACTGCAGCTGAACAACTAACAACTAACAAACTGTTGGTGAGTTATCTATTTCATGTCCGTTTGCCAAGTTTTACTTTCACTATAACGTTCGGCAATCAACAATCGGCGTTCATCGTTCAGTGTTCAGCGTTTGAATTGTAGTTTGAGTTTGTTGTCCTACAAACTCAACTAACACAAACTAAAACTCAACTTGGGTGGATGATGAATTCAATATTGAATGAAAAAAAGCAAAAAACTTGAAGTAGCGCTAGCAGTAACAATGATAGAACTTGAATGACACAATATCACACAATTTTGGACCAATATCGACCGCCACGACCATGTCGATTGATGTAGCTTCACCAACAACGATCGATCTATAAGTTGCTGGTGCACTTGATGTTCATTGACGAGGCTTTCTATGTCTGTGTGCGCTATGATGATTATGTGGTTTATGTGTGTTGTTGCGCCACGTCCATGTTCTGTTCTCTCGGTTCTTGGCCATGTAAAAGCATTAGAAGTTTTAGAATAAATCAATCATACTCACGTACGCGAACACGAACATGAACGAACGGACACACAAGCGAACGAAATAGCAAGCTTCATTTGTAGTAAACTATTGCGATCGAGACAGCTATTTCAACTTGGCTCAACTCAAAGTCATCAAGCACTTGCATCATCATTACAAATATGAAACATCAATTGCTACCGCTCAAGCTCAAGCTCAAGCTCAACTTAGTTGGACTGAACTCAACTTAGTGCACGTAAACTAAGTGCTAGTTGGGCTTGTCAGCTCAAACTAGCATTAGTAAGATTCGAGCAGAGTATGGAATGAATTGAATGGACTGGAAGCGCGTGTTTGGTGTGAATGTCGAGGAATTGCAGACAAGAGGCAAGCAAGCAAGAGAAAGCGATGGCCTAGTGAAGGCAAGCAATTAACTGGTGACCATGCTCGACGATTCTCACCACGTGAGTCTTGCAATGCAGCACAGTGCACTTGTGCAGCGCCATGCTGGTTAGTAGGCTAGTTCGATCGTTCGTTATGCGCTGCCTCATTGGTCAGTCAGCGCAGTAGCAACGACAGTATTCACATCAACTGAGACAGTGCGATTGCGGCAATAGATTTAGGCACACACTCACTCGCAGACGCATAAATGGACAGACGAACCAACAGATGAAGTAAGCGAGTGAGCAACATGGCCACCACTGCAGCCACAACGCACGCAGCAGCAGCCACGCGGCATTTGTGGAATGTGCAGCAGTTGGCCAATCAACCAGCCAGCCAGCAAGTGAGCAAGCAACACGACAGCAACGATAGGCCAATGAAACGAAGTTAAAGCAAGTAGAGGCACGCACGACAATAATAACGAGCAAACGAAGCAAGCGAGCCAACGCAAGATTTCGCTAACTAGCTGCTGTTAATACTGCAGATAGCAATATTAGAGAGCTACACTGTGCAGTGCAATACACTGACTACACTGTGTGAGTGTGTCGTAATAACGTGGTTGTCCTGATAGCCAAGCGGCAATGCTCACTTGCCCGCTTGGCTATTCTTGCGTGCCTCTCTCGTGTGTGTGTGTGTGTGTGTGTCGACCAAAATGTATCTCGTGTTTCGTTCGTTCTCCCGCCCGTCCGTCCGTCCATCCATCCATTCGTTCACTCAATTCAACTTAACTTTTAGATCGTTCATTTCATTTCGGTGTCGATGAATTCTGCTCCTCGCTCTGCTCTTCTCCGCTCCGCTCCGCTCTGTTCAGTGTGTCGTGTGTTGTATTTACAGGCAATCGTCATTCTCTATCTATCTATCTATTCGTTGGTAAGTGCGTGTGTGTGTTGGTGCTGCTGGCCACGTGACGTGGCTAGTCAACAGCATCACACACACAGGCTAGCCAATAGAATAGATAAAGCTAACAACTGGGCTGCTAACAAAGAGCAACAACGATACATAGCGACTACGTTGTTGCCAACACCAATACCGACATCATGCACCACCAAACCAGACAAACAGACGGTCAGGCAAACAGTCAATCGCACGAACGGACGTACGCACGGACGGACTGACGAACAGATAAAAAAAACAGACAGACAGCTGCGGACGGCTAGTTACATAAATCGTGAAACATTGGTGTTGGTGTTATTATTATTATTATTATTGGTACCTTAGGCAGCGGTAGTGGCAGCAACAGCAACTGCTAAAGCTGCCATTAAAGAGCAGACAGAGAGGAAAAGGAGTGAGCTTGCAAGCAACGTTGAGTGAGAACGAAAAGTGCCAAGTGGCTCGAGCTAAATCTCAAGCAAGATATTCATGGCGCAGCATTGCACAGCTGTCTGCTGACTGCAGCGAGCAGATATCAAGTTGGCGATTATTCGAGACGATTGTGAGTGATTTATTTTCCCACCGTTGCAAGTAAGCAGGCGAGCGACAAGTGAGGCGCACTTGCTCGCGCTTCTTGCTTGGCTGGTCCGCTGGCCGCATCGTTGCTGCCGCTATCGCTAAACAGTTCTCTTTGTCTGACTCAATTGAATTCAACCAATCTTACATCATATCATACAAACTCAGTTCGCCTCTATCTCTTGAGCCATAGTCGTTGTCGTTGTTGTCGAGTTCAGTTTAGCTGTCTCGATTTGTCCTTCTATTAGTTTGTTAGTTTTACATTGACCTATCGTTGATTTATTCGACCATTAATTGATTTGATTCATTAATTACTACTATTAGCCACTCTTAGATAAATTGGGTTTGACAACAAGCTCGAAATTTGCTAAAGTTTTGCAACATCAATGGATCTGCTGTTTGATTTAGATTTAGGTTTAGGTTTGAGCTAGAATCGATCGAGTTTGGCATTGTTTAATTGTCCAACCTCGATTGATATCAAACTAATATCTAATTGTTATCAATAGTTAGTTCACTCAATCTGTTATTCTCATGTCGTTATGCTCAAATTATGCAACGATAAATGAGTTGTTGTGGTTGCTGTTGACAAGTGTCGTTTGTTCAGTCAGAAGAAGCTTTCTCATGCTCCTTTATTTCAGAAACTGTCAAACTGTAGTTGGCAGCAATCAGTGTGACTTATAATTCCCTCATCATTTCGTTGAGTCATTCTGTTCACTTTGATTGTATTGTGCAAACCTTTGTTAGCCTTCGTTCGTTGTGAGTTGAAGATTTGGACAAGGGGTGCTGTCACAACGTGCTGGGTAGCTGCGTGCAACAATGAGACGAGGATTAGCACACAAGCTGACGCCGGCACAATTGGATGACACCCAACTCAAAAGACAAGATGTTGAAAAGGAAAGCTGGCTTAAGATTTTCCGCACGCGCGCGCGTGAATCTCGCGCGTGAGATCAAGTTACACAATAACTGTGAGCATAATCTCACTGTCTTGCCGTCGTTGTTCGTCGCTCTTGCGACTCGTACGTTCTACGTGCCACCAGTAGTTAAGACGAGTCAGAGCTTATCACATCAATTGCCAATGCACGCGCAAAGCTAATGAACAATTGTTTGTGCTTCCCTATTCTTGTTCTCATTCTCATTAATCATCAGCATACTTCGCTCACTTCTTTAGTTCTAGCTCTAGCTCCAGCTCTAGTCTTGGTCTTAGCCTTAGTCTTAGTTAGTTGACTACACAACTCAACCTTTATCCTTATGTTTGACTCCCAAGTTGCGTCATTCATTTTAGACTCATTGGACTTGTTAAGTGTGTTGCTGTGGTGTGGTGTGATTGCATAGTTGTCAAGTGTCGATGATGATTCCCACGCCCCTTGTTCTCACTTTGTCTTTCTCATTTATTGACCCATACATACACATACATTCAAGCACATGGACACACGAAACATCAGAGCATTAGAGCACCAAACCATCAGAGTTAGATAGGAATATCTGAAACTTTGTGCAAATGAAAATTAGTCAAAATTAGTCACGTTATGCTGTGCTGTGTGAATATATTTATCAACTTGAAATACAAAGTGGAAATAATAAATAAATAAAAAGAGAAAAGAATCCCCCAGAAAATTAACACGACACGTCAAGTTTAATACACGGAGACGCATTTCGTACTACGCTATACGTATCGTGATGAGAGTATTAGTAAGATAATCAGTGCTTTACACAACTTGTACTCGTACTTCATCAACAGTTACGTAAATAAGTTGAAATGTTGTAAATTTAAATTGTTCAATCGTTCTCTCGTTTGTCTGTTCGCTCAATCGTTCGTTCGTTCGTTCTTCATTTCGTTTGCTCGTCATTACACGTTGCGTTGAGACACGTCAGGGTGATTTCTTCTTCTTGATCGAGATTTCTCTTCCACTTTATGTCATGTTATGTCATGTCATGTCATGTGCACTCTTACTATTGAAGCTAATATTAAGAGAGCTAACATTAGAGGGGGTGAGTGTTATATTAATGCATGAGGCCATTGTTGTTGTTGTTGTTGTTGGTGTTGCTGCTGGTGCTCGTTCAGTTGACAGCAGCAGAGCCAGATGCAATGTTGGGGCCTCTCTTGCTTATTGCTTGTTATATTCTTTTTACAATTTACAAGTTCTTGAGAAATATATTCTCAATCTCAGAGCTCACTCATTTTACTCTACTACAACTCCATGCAGTTTGCAATCGATTTTCGAGAGGCTGACAGACACAAAGACAGATAGATAGCCAATGACGTAATTGCTCTATGTCTCTCACGAATCACAAGACGCCAACAATGATGACTCGTCTCATGGCCGACAGATGGAGCAACTAGATTGTTCATGATGTTTTTTTCTTCAATTTTAACATTCATCTTATTCGGTGCTCATTCGGCAGTGAACTTGTTCAAGTTTAGTTTGTGAACTGAACTGAACTACTTAACGAGTTCGAAGCTTGGCTTGAGATTGAGCGACTAAACTAACGAAGCGAATTGTGTGCAAAGTAAAATGAAGTGTAGTAAAAAGAAGTCAGGTCCAATTGAATCGAATCGAATCGAGCAGCCGTAACGAGCATTGAACCTGTTCGTTGCACCTCTTTGCTCATCTCCTGGTGCGCTTGTTCATTCCATTTTATTGTAATTTTCACGTAGTTTTCAATCTTTACCCTTTTGTCGAGTCAGTTTTTTGTTTGTCAATTGTTGTGTTCGTCAGACATTGTTTTATTTATTTAATAATTGTATCTTGATTCAGTTTGTCATCTTGCCAGCTACTGTTTGTCACTCACTCATTCACACAAGCTGTGTGTCAATTTGTACGCGTGTGTGTATGTCTGATTCACTGATCATGTTCATTTCATTCATGCAATGCAATGCAATGCTCTCTACGTATGTAATCAGTGATAGAATGCATTCTGGAGCACTTGAGATGAGTTGTTGAGTTAAGTTCATTTGAGTTGAGTTGACATGAAGCAAGATGAGATGAGATGGCCAAGTGAGTAATCAGATTCATCACAACATTCGTTATGTCATAACCTCGTGTCAACCTTAAGCAAACGAACGAGCGAACAAATGAGTCAACGAGAAAGTGAAAGTTGATTCACAATCACGTAATCTTTATTTATTCTTGTAACTTCTACTTCTTCTCCTTCTCCATCTTCTCTTCTTGAAAAGAATTGTATGTCTGTCTGTCTATGTGTGTGGCAATCATTCAAATGTCTGGCGTCAAATATCGTCATGCTGATATTGTTTTGTTGGCCCCACTCACGCATTCATTCGCTTACTCATTCACAGCTATTCTTAGCTGTCTCTATGTCTAGATAGACAAACAAACAGACAGAAAGGCAGACAGATGGACGTTCACACTTATTGCACATGACATGTGTAACAATTCGGTACGGCAGCACTGAATTCGGAGCAATGAATCATCCCAAGTTGGGCGCCATCCATCCGTTCATTCACTCACTCATTTATGTACGTCTCACTTATTATCATTATTGTTTTGTCGGGAATTTACAGTTTTTTTCCAATTTTATTGCGACAGATGTCTCTATAGTTGCTTTATCGAATGGAAAATACACACTGTACCATTATTGTTATCATTACTCACATTATTTAGGGCATGACTAGAGCATTTCGAAAATCATCAGACGCAGACATACAATGAATAAGAAATTGATTATTAAGACCTTCACAAACTTGATGGTTAGTACATTAAATGGAATTATGGCAAATTGATGATACGATTGATGAAAGAAAGCACATTAATAAAACAAACAAGACACTTGGAACACAATTTTATAAACAAGCGAGCGAGAATAAGATAGAGCACGGTTCACGGAAACTGTCAACGAATGTGCACGTGAAGCGTCCCAAAGATAGTGCCAAACAGAGCGGTACACAATGAACGAATGAATGAATAACGAAACAAACTAGAACAGTGTGTGTAAAAACTATGTAAAGAAAGTAGTCTCTCTTTTATTAAACAAGCAGCAACAAGTAAAGGCTGCTGTTTCAAGCATTGGCCTGGCAAGCTCTGTTTGATTTTGTTCTAAAATAAAGCTAACTGCTCGAATCACTTTACAGTCGTTACAGCAGTTGGTGTTCTTGCATTTACAGCTCATGCATGCAGAGTGTGTAAAGTTTTACGTAAACTATGTACGATTTGCTCAAACTGATAATACGGGCTGTTACGAAAGATGAGTCAAGCAGCAGCGGCAACGTGACATAGCACGAAACGATAGAATAGAAGAGGACAGGACAGGACAGGACAGGACACAACAGGACACGACGTGACACGACCATAAGATACGATACGACATAAGACAGGATCAGCAGAGGCGCATAGCAGATTGATATGATTCTAGTTCTAGGAATAAGACACGACAGGCTACTACTACGATTACGAGTACGGCCACCACTGCGACCAAGATCACGGCAAGACGTAGTGTATCATTGAACAAAACAGAACAGAAGAGCACGAAACACATGCACAAAGTACGACTTGAATACTCAAGCAATAGTTGGCGAAGCTGTGCCAGTGCTTATTCAATTGATTAATTAATATGTGCAACAACAACAACAGCAATAGTCGCTTCAGGTTCACTCGTTCTTGCATAAGTTTGCTCGCTTTTACACTTGTCGGTAGTTTATTGGTCTTTTATTAATTTTATTTCCATTTCATCGAGTTATGCAATAATCGTTTTTAAAGAGTTTATTAGCTTGCCAATGCAGGTGCCTTCGTACAACGATGCTGACAATGACGAGTTGCAAAACTAGAGGAAACCAAATGAAACTTAACTAAAGCAAAAAACAAAGTAAACAAAACGAAACAAAAACTCTGATTATTAGCAGAATAGATGAAAGCAATTAGAAAGAAACGAAAGTTCGACGCGCTCAATATTGAAAGCAAGCTCAGCAAGTGAATGAAATGAAATCTCTTATTGAGTAATGCTCTCTTTTGAGCTAAAGCTCATAAAATCAACAGTTGTGCAATTGTTGAATGTAATCGAATCGAATCGAACTACTGATATTACTGATAAGCTTTTTACATTATGTTGATATCACAGGTATTACAGTTGATTGATGCTTGTTGCTGCTGTTGTTGATCGAATCAAGTGGCTCGAATTGACACTTTGTTGTAAAGGACCTGGGCGGGTTAACATGAGCTGTGGGTATACCCAGTTGAAAGGATAATAGGAAATAAATGAGCAAATAATGCGACCATTGTGTGGCCGCACAGTGACACCATAGTGGCAAAAGCAACGGCAATAACGACAGTGACAACAATAGTAATAAGTAGACAGCGTGACGACACGTCGACACCATCAATTGTGCTGATGTCCGTCTACGTCCGTGTGTGTGTCTACGACTAGCAGTTCGTGACTGCTCGATAAACAGAAGAGTGTGTTGTGAAAGTTAAAAGTTAATAATTAAATGTGAGCGACTTTTTAGAATCTCGCTGCTCAATTAGAGAACGAATCAATTAGTGCGCGCAGGCGAGCCAAAAAGCCGAAGAGAGTAACAATCTTACTATGAGAGCTTGAGTGTTGGCGCTAATGACGAATAAACAAATGATGAATATCCATGTCCAAGTCTGACTTTAATTCTAACTCTAGCTCAAGCTCTAAAGATCAGATCGTTAGAGTTAGAGTTGTGCTTTAGAGTTAAACTCGATCAAGTAAACACGTGCGGCCATTGACGATGCGGCGGCGGCGGCTGGTAGTGTTGACGTGATTCGCACACACATACATAGTTGACATCATAGTTGATGTCTCAATTATGTCACCATTCAACGCGACCTCAATCATTCAACAACAACTGGGGTCAAAAACATTTCTAGCTAACACAACAAAATGAAAAAAACACTGACATGTGAAATGAAGAAAGGCAAACATTGCACATCGAACGATTCATTTTTTCTCTCCTTTATCTTCGAGCAATCATTTTTCAATCATTTTCTATTCAATTCTTGTTAAATTGTCATAGTTGCTCATCATCATTTATTTTTTATCTCTGCCCCGCTGCGGCTAGGCTCAGCTTACGGCTCAGTAATGAAAAGAAGAAAAAAATGACTGCATGACAAACTAATCAACTAAAAGTTTATACTTTGTATCAACTTTTTTTTCTCACGACAACAACGACAGCAACAACTTTCGGTAATGCAACAACTATCAACAGCAATCAACAACAACAACGACAACGACGACGACGACGATAAGCATCAAGGCTGCTTATCGCACGTTGACTTGTGTTCACTCGAAACATACTTGACATACGTGAACATTTTTACGTGGATGTTCGTACACAAACTTACACACATGCACATCGTTATATAATCATAATATACACAAAGTAACAAACAACAAAAAGTCCAAAGAATTTTGAAACAAAGTTCAGCTGGCGAACATTAAATCCCAATCTAAAATCATCGACGTCGACGGCGAGCCATTCAACTAAATGCTGCCATCGAATGAGCCGATGATTAATTACACGATTCACTAATTGATGGTGCAACTTTTTTATTTTATTTAAGATTTTATTTTCCAACTCTACTTGCACTCAACTACTTGCACTACTTGCTCGCTATTCTCTCTGCTGAATAGCGAATTGAACAAAGTTAAAAGTCAAGAGATAGAGAGAAGTTGACCAAACTTTTAAACTTCTTCGCATTCTTCGCTTTCAGTTGACATTGGCTTGCAATTCAAGCAGTGCACTCCACTGCTGACTTTGTTCGAACAAACTGCAGTGCAGTCACAAATTATTATAATAACTAAATAGCAGCTTAACTGCTCCACAGACTGACACACTGAGGACACATATTCAGAGCGTCCAATTCGATCCGGTTACGTAACATTTCTGTTATTTGATTTGGCTCACCAGCATACAACTAGTAGAGTTTGTTGCTGTAAGTGTTCAATTCAACAGCTTGTTACAGTATGTCGTTTAAAGACTCGGCCTGATAGTTATCGTTATGATAATTCGATGATTTTTTTTCCTGTTTCATCAATGTATTCTCCCTCTTATTCTATAACACAACTCAATTTTTGCTTCAACTGATCGATGCTTGAGTTATAAATCAATGCTAATTTCGAGTCAAAATAGTCATTCAGTTTCCTTAAAATCATCTAAAGATCGATTTTTGAAGCAAACCAAGTAATGTTCCAAGAATAGGGACAAAAAGTAATTGCATGGTGGCGAGAATGGTGGTAGCACTTTGAAGTGATTTTTTGATTAACTTGCGAAACATCGCGCGTTTTGTGAATCGGTGAATCGTCGTGCAACAACGGGACACCACGTTTTAATTTGCATTCTCCATTATAGCCAAAAGTGAAATAAAAAGACATCGAGTTACGATCAAAAGATGAAACAGAGCCAAGCGGGTCAACAAACATTGACGATGCCTATACAAAAATACCGCATGGAAATAATGCGATCTAGTGCATCAGGCCGAGTCTTTAAACGATATACTGTAGCTAACGAGCACAGCTCCATACCATCAAATACTAGACAAACAGACAGACAGGCAGTCAATACAGAGCAGTATAATAGCAAGTGTAGTGTTATAACAACAACACTTGCTCCGAGGCACTCCACTTCTTAAGCTTCCTAGGCATCCAGCACCTGCTGATGCTGTTGACTGTTGCCTATTTCCTGTTGCTGGCAATCGTTTTGTGTGTCCGTCGGATAGTCCGTCTGCCTGTACCAATTGATACTTCGTTCATTTGCAAGTGTGTTGTTCTGAATATTAAAATGTTCTGTACAGACAAAAACAATATTGGCCAACGTGTTAGATTAAGTAATATTAGTTTTCGGACACAAAAAGGGGGCCGCAAGAGCAAAGCAAATTCACATATGAGTGAAGCAAAAAAGTGATTCCTCAACAACACATACTTGCTCACAACAAAGTTATGGCACATACATAACATTAAATTAAACTACACCAGTTATATATGCGCCCGTAAAGCTCGCAGTGGTCCTACGCTTGTCAAGCATGTAGTAGTAGCGTGTACGTTGCACAATCAGAGTGAAAGATTGTTGAGATGAGTTGAGTTTTTATGTCTTTATGGGCTAATGCTCATCGCGGTCGGCGGCTACAGCTATAATGGCTATGGCCGCCGTCTGATATTTACTATTCACTTGTAGTGCTTGTGTGCCGGCTGCCGACCTGCCTACAAGCCAGCCAGTGAGCCAGACAGACAGTCAGACAGTCAGACAGACCGACAAGCATGCCAACGGACACACATGCCAACAGTTGGACGCTGGCGACAGAAACGCACATGCAAGCAGACAGACACTCGAAGCGAGCGGCCGACATTCTGCGAACCGAACCGAGCGAGCGCAGCGCACAGTGCAGTGCAGTACATTTCGGTGCAGCACAAATAAGTAAGCGGGGAGCGCACAGAGTGAGCAACAAGCGGAGCAGCGAGCGAGCGAGCGAGCTAATGAGTGCTCTAGGGCGCATGCGCCGCCGAGAGGCCGCCGCCTGCCGCCAAGAGGCAGCAGGCGTTATTCTTGCTGTCGCACTGTGTAATGCATTGCATTGCAGTGTGCGATGGATACAGTGCATGCATACTCGCACTGTGCAATCGTCTGGCACATTGCACACATGGCACATTGCTGGTGCGTGCGTGCGAGTGTTCGTTCGTCGGTTCGTTCGTTCGTTCGCTCATTCGTTAGCTGCTGGCTTGGTGAGTGAGCGAGCGGGCGCGCAGTGTGCACTCATGACGCTTGCGTGATCTGCCGTTGTCTGTTTCTCGTTGTTGTTGCTCGTTTGTGGCACTCGACAACGACAACGACAACAGCGACGCCGACGCCGACGCCGACGCCGACCCCGACGCCGACGCCGACGACAGCAGCAGCAGCAACAGCAACAACAACACCAGCCTGAGATAACAACAACGACAACGCCGGCGCCGGTGCTTTCTTCTGTGCTTGTGTTGTCGGCGATGCCGGCAGAAGCATCAGTGAGTGTTGTGTGTGTGTGAGTGCGTCTGTGAGTCTGTGTGTGTGTGCCTGTTGTGAGTTGGAGTGTGAGTGAGCGAGCGAGCATGGTGCCGGTGCAATCGAGTGACCGGTTACTCAGTTGTGAAAGCTGTTCGCTGGCTCAATTCGCATGCGATTCGGTCAGTATTGATGTCGTCATGTTGATGAAGCAACAACATCAAGCCGATTGGAATAAACAACAACAACAGCAACTGTTATCAATGATAGTAATAAGCTCACGATTGCAAAGCTCCAAGAGCGACAATGAAAATTAGATCCTCATCTTGATTGATATTGGAATTGAAATTAGAAAAAAAAGCATGCATCATTTAATGAAAAAAAATAGTGAACAACAAGTGCAACCAACAATTAGTTAATGAGAGAAAATGATTAATAATTGAGATGTACAAGTGTAAGTAATAATCAATCACAACAACAACAACAACCTGAGGACCACGTCAACGTCAACAAAAATGTGTGAACGAATCAAAACAATCAATGAGCTCTGATCGAATAGAACCAAAACGATTCGAATTGATTCAAATCAACAAGTTTGTGCGAGTAATAGCAAAAAAGCAGTCAATCTGCAAATACTAGTTGTCTGTAGCTATGAATAGTTAAATATAATGATACATAAAGTTACAAAGTGATACATGAAGACGATAACATCAGCGTCGATTATTCATCAACGAGCGAGCGAGCAATTCAGCAAACAAATCAATCGATTCAATTCAAGCGAGCAAGCGGGCGGGCGAGCAAGCAAGCAATCAATCAAGCAATCCAAACAAGAGTGCAAGCAAGTAATAATAATAATTATAATTACGACAGCAAGAAACAATGACATCCGAATATCTCACCGATCCCTGCGACTGAGCGATTGTATTTCGAAAGAGGTGCGAGCGATTCAGTCGGACTTGAAATATCGGTCGGTGGGATTTTCGTTTGTCTTTGTTCTGTAGAATATCATCAGATCTTCGTATTCGTCATCGCGGCCTATCATCGCTAATGAGTGATCTTCACCCAAACACACATATACACCACAGCTATGATAACAAGAACAACAATAACAATCAACCGCCATCACACAATTAGATTCAACAAAGAATAGACTTATAGAGAGTGACACCGAACTAACAAGTACAGGTTGTTGTCTAAGTCGTTGTGGATCAATATTGCCAAAAGAGACATTCATATCAACGAAAAAATAGTGACAAATTTAAGTTCGAATCGAATAAGTTTAAATAATATACAGTTCAAATAGTTGTTATGCAGTATCCATGTATGACACCAGTGGACGTAAAATCGGTTTGATCTAAAAAAAATGATCGAAGCCGATTCATTCTTAAAAATGAAGTTCATCGTTTGAGGCCGATTCATATTGAAATCATTTTTCAGTTCATAAATAAGGCTAACTTTAAATCAAACTTGAAGTTTTCGCCTTACTTGAATTGAAGTAAACCATTGCCATCACCAAGTCAAAACTTCGCTCAACACGCGCCGCTCAGCAATAAGCTCAACAACAATGCGACGATTCGTCAGGTGACTGTTATAATTGTGCACCGATTGTAACAGTCTCAGTTTGATTTGACGCATCAGTTCGAGTGAACAAAATTCTGTAAATTCTCTAGAGTAAGTAAATCCAATTAAACTCGTACACTCACTGATGCGTCAGGGTAAGTTTGGTGGCAATTTAAATGCCAAAATGAGGCTCTCTATCTCGTTTTATGCTTATCTATCGTTGTTTATCGCTTATTGTTCATTGTTGTTGTTGTTGTCATTAAGTTGTTTGTTCTGTTAGCTGCTTTGATTGTTTGATGAGTGAGTTGACCCCTAGATGTGTGTTTTCTCTCAACTCCTTCAGCTCACCACCGGAGGCCATAATATTATAATCTTTGCCACCAGATATCTCTGTCTGGTAATATTAACAGACAGGTGAGCAATAAAAAGCTCTCGTAACTCTTTGACTTGAAATTAATATAGTGGTCAGACTGAACGAACGAGAGAACTGTGTGCCGGCGGTGGCGACGACAACGACGAGAAAAAAAGAAAAGATAAATAGGAATCGAGATAAAGACGACGGGGTTTTCTGTTTCTGTTGAAAAACTTTCTGTAGAGGAGAAAAAAGTATCATATGCTTGCTTCTTTCCCTATTCTCACACCTGTTCCTTTGTTGTGTGTTTGCCAAGCTCACCTGTTGTTGCAGTTGTGTCCAACAGGCGAGTTTAGCACCTAACTCTGGCATCACACACACACACACACAACATGCTAGAATCACAATCTGAATTTGAGCTTTGTTGTTGTTGAAATGATTTGTTGCCAACAAGACGACAAACAACGACAACCTCGAAACAATGAGCTCGTCGCCCGCTCTCTGCTGCTACTGCTCGCTAGTTGTTTGATTTAATCTTAATTTAATCATATGCAAATGGTCTTTCCTTCTCGAGCCATTACGTACGAGTGTATGGACGAGAGTATTTACATTATTGGCGTCGTCGTCATCGTCTTAGTTTGCACAGTCTGTCAGTCAGTCAATCAGTCAACCGGTCGGCCGGTTAGCCAGAGTTAGCACCTTAGTTTCAATTCGTTTCGTTTCGTCCTTTTGCCTTGCTTCTTTCACACTATTTCTTGTTTATGTTTCTCTAGATCAACTCTTTGATTAATTTTAATTAAAACGAAGAGAAAACGAATTAAAGCATTTGAGCAATTCATCGTGCGAGTCATTAGTTTGATTGCAGTTTGAGTGCAAAAGTTTATTATTGTTTATTGTTCATTGTGTTTGGGTTTCCATTTCTATTTGAAAGCTATTTCTAGCTTCAACAGAAAACATATTATTGTCTTCTTCTTTTCTCAAGGCATCTCATTCAAGAGTGTTGTTTCTTATCTTGACAGAACGGTAGCAACAACATCTACAACAGGCACAAAGCGCACCATTGCTTGGGAATTTCTGCACCTTATCAAGTGTTGTTTTCGACGAGTGTGTTTTTACGTAAGAGCACACAACGAGAACACGTGTCAGGTGTCATCAGATTATTTATCCATTATCATTACGTTTCGTCATGACTCATGACTTTATGATTTTCACTTTCCGTTCCGTTCTGTTTCATTTGATTTTGTAATTTTGCCGTCAAAACTTATTGTTTTATTTCTTCGAATCGAGAAATATTATTTCACAATTCTGTATCGGTTCGTTTCTTGTAGTTTTATTTCTATGGTTTGTTTATAATAAACTCATACACACGCACAACTCACTTCGGTCGTTGTTGTTGTCGTTGTCGAGCTGCTTGTTGCGAACACCTTGAGTGTACAGGTGTGTTGAGGAGGAAACAAGTGTCGTCAGACAACAATATGCACAGAGAGTCAAGATGAACAACGTGAGCATGAACAGGTGTTGTGGCACTGAATAGAGCAAAATTTGGTCAAAATAAAATGAAATAAAATGTGAAAGATACAGTGCTCACTGAAACATCTTGATTTTGTGTGAACACATGAGAGCAACAGCAACAAACGGACTTATTATTGAGCTGTATCATTGAGCTATCACCACCTACAAGCTACATCAATATGGTGAACATCGAGCTTGATATTGTGCTCACGCACAAGCATACTTCATCGCATGAATGTTCGTTATTGTCAAGGTTCAATCTTGATGTTAACTTGGTGTTTTGTTGCCACTTGTGTTGCATTTCGTTGAGTTGAGTTTCGTTTCATTTCGTTTCGTTTCGTTTCGTTGTGCCCAGGTGTGTGCACAGGTGCTGACACAACTGAGCACTCACTCACTATAACAGGCTGACGGCAGCTCCATAACCATAACACCTACTGTTTGCTGCCGGTTGACGCTTGGCACATAGCGATGACTACTTGTGTGTTATATTGCCATTGACTAGAGCAATACGTAGTGCCGTTGATATCAACGGCAATAGCGACAGGAACAGCAACAATTGCTGTTATAGTAAAGCAGAATTATTGCGTCATCGAGCCTGACAGGCACGCGCTACACTGACGAGCCAACACCACCAAAACACGATCAACAAACGACACCGAACTAACGAACCAACAAGCTGACAGAAAACGACGACGACGACCAACACACGAACAAGAAACGAACATGGAATAAAAGACGAGCGAGCGAACGAAAGAACGAACGAAAATATCGACAAATATAACGTCAGCATAAAATAGTAATAATAATAATAATAACATCAGTAGCAGTTGCAGCAGCGGCAGCAGTAGTGTGCATTAGGCTTTGCTGTGCTATGCAGCGAACAGCGTCAAAATTCGGCATTGAGGTAGAAAATAATTCGCAGCGGGCGACAGGTGAGCATCTTTGTTGTTGTTTTCACCATTCTATGTCTGTGTGTGTGTATTTGCGGACTTGTGCTTCTCGTCGTTCCTCGTGATGATTTTGCCGATGATGATGATGATGATGATGATTATTTCACATCGGCAAAAAGATGTGAAGAATTTCAAATCATTTTCGATAAATTTCTTGCATCATCTAGAGTGTAGCTTGTTTTTATTATTAATCTCCATCTCTATCTATTCATCTATGTAGCTGTGTGTGTGTGTGTGTGTGTGTGTGTGTGTGTGTGTGTGTGTGTGTGT
>JAIFTH010000249.1:0-40590 GCA_019968535.1 Fragariocoptes setiger
TGCGTGTGTGCGTGTGTGCGTGTGTGCGTGTGTGCGTGTGTGCGTGTGTGCGTGTATATGTGTGACATTGGGGCCTCTTCTGGAGGCCGCACTATTTGACTCGTAAGATTGGCGCACAACGGGCCAGGTAAACACACACACACACTTGATAGCTGTGAAGTGCTGATGCTTCATACTATGTATGATTGTTCTGTTGAGTTGCTCCTTAACGCTGTGATCTTTTTCGAGGATCGCCCTCTCTCGATGGCTCCTGTATTCACGATAAGCTAAGGGTTCGATGTTTTGCTATCAAACATCGAAAAAACAAAGGTTTAGTCAAGTTTAGCATCTATCAAATCGTCATAGTAAAAGTACTCGCAGTAAATTAGAGCATTACGAGTCTTGTAAATAACAATCGTGTGTCTTGAGGTGTGACGGTGTAACATGCACATCCGTTGGCATGTATTGAGCAATTCAAATGCATCCACACAAACAAGAGCAACCTTCAGTCGATAATCGTTGCTCAATTGTTTTTGTTACACACAATGACGCTTTGCCGTTCACCGGCAAATAAATAACAGATTGAGGCAGGCAGGCAGGCCAAGTAATTATCTGGGCGACCAATAGTCAAGTTGTTGTCTGGTTGCCAGATTGGTCGGCTGACCAGACAGCACACACACACACACACACACACACACACACACACAGTCTCACATCGTGTACGTTCTTATAGCATGCGTGTTCACATGGGCCGCACTCACTCACTCACTCACTTGTAGTGAACTGATTCGGATCTTGGTCAAGATATTGGAGCCGCCTGACCGTGCCATTGCTGTCACCGTAGATGCCATTGTAGTCATTGCCACTGGTGTTGCCAGCAGCAAGCGCTGCCAGTAATTGGCGTGATTATCGAGTATACACAATATCGCCGAAAGATCACAAGCTAAGCGCTTGAGCGTTACTGCTGTTCACTGCTCCTATCTATAGCTTATCCGATCGACGGGCCAACACACTCGATGGCAACGACTGAACTAACTGACCAGCCGAGCATATCTTTCAGTATTGAGCGCTGTTTTGGACCATAGTATGTGCTCAGCACAAACTGGACGTTGGTCATACAAATTGAGCAGCATACGTTGTGTTTTAGTGAGGGGTTCCCCCCGGAAGGCGACACGCCCACACGTACGGAAACCCGCATTTATACTCGATGGTGTTGCAATTTGCCATTCTCGAGAGAGAGAGAGTTCGCTGCGTGTCTAGCCTCGAATACTTGTAGTCAGCTGACTAACTGAGGGCTAGATTATTCGTGAATGGTCAGTGGTGACTTGTAATCTCGTTATCGGTGATTTCATTGTCTATTCAACAATCGACTACGACATTTGGCGATCAAGCGAATCGACGAATTGAGATTCATTTCACATCGCCACCCGTTGAAGGTTTTCCTTCAACTTAGCGTTCATATTATTCGTCCACATTCGAGTGCGTTGCTCACCGTTTGGGTGCTCTTTGACAACGGAAAGTGTGCTAAAGTGGACACCATAAAAGTCGACACGGCTTGCTGTGCTTGGCCTCAAAGTTAGCCCATTTGTGGATTGGTCTTTGTTTGTGCCTGTTTTCGTTAGAAACAGCCATTGTTGTTGTTGTTGTTGCTGTTGTTATCGTGTTATAATCTCTTGCGTGTGTCGCTAGTGACGACGCTTAGCTTCATTAAGCGAAGTTGTTTGGTTCTCTGAAAATCTCTTAGTCTCATGAATCGACAACAGCGACTTGTTCAACGTCATTAGTTACGTTCCAAATCAGCCGGCTCAAATTTATGACTGACCTGTCCACTTATATGCTTACCTCATTCTGTTACACACAGTCTTTAACACTTATTAAACGGCAACAATCTTCTCGATTGGGATTAATACTCTAAGATCGGTAGTTTTCCCATCGAATCAATGATTCTTACTCAATGATAGCTCTCTTGTAGCAAAACGAATCCATGTAGCCTTATGGTGAGCGCCGACATCAGAGACGCCCAGCTCAATATGCAAATCCATTCAATTTCTCCAGTCGGATTGATAATATATCTCGCAGTAGCAGCGGTCGTGCGAGTTAGTGGAAGTTTCCAGTCAATCAAGTAACAACCAATGTCAAAAGCTCCAAATGTTGGCCGATGGTGTCGAGACCCAAACAAAATTAGTCAGGAAAATGTATCATACCAAATACCACATCATCAAGATTTTTTGATCCGACATTCGTATGATGGTATAATCAGTCGTCTTCTTATAGAGGCTTGGGTTCAGAGGCGTGCTCTACTAGTAAATGTTTCGTTCGCGATTCGCACAAATGTATGATGCTTATGGTGCCTACTACGAAAAAAACCAGAGCTATCGTTTTTAATTTGACGTAGTGATGGCTAAGCCAGTGGCTAGAGATTGTTCATGAGCCCTAATAGATTGAAGTCATGTATTCATGAAATATCTTGATGAAAACACATCTTCAATAATTTCCGGCGAGATTATTGATGAATACTTCATTTTATAATATGATCTAGCAATCAACTTATGAACGTGACTTCTGAGGTCAATCGATAGAAACATTCAAACAGTAGTTACAACTGGATATATCAACATTTACAACGTTGCCGATAGCGTCAGACGAAAAAGATACCTCCAACTGCAAGTCAAGGAGGTAACTTTCCTGCCTGATAGAATTAGTAGTGTTTCATGAGACTATTAACAGAAAATAATGAAATCTTTGTGAACCCAAATCTATTGATGGCTCTGGATGTACAGCTCTGATTAGTAACAATTGGCTCAAGAAGCAAGGCTAAAGTGTAGCATTAGTGCAGTTGTACATTCCGCACGTGGTGACTATCAGACACAGCCTAACAATTCGGAGCTCGTTTGGAGTGTAGTGTTCCATCCTCGGCTGGTTTGATTTTGAATGGGCACAAGCATGTCTGAGTGTTCACAATCACTATCTAAGCGCACAGTATGGACGATAATCTCTTGTGATCTAGTGATAATGATTAATTGATCGAAAATTGATTTTACACTTTAAGGGGAATCAATTCTTTCGGTAGCTCGAAAGCTTCATGAATGATCAAGATGACGGCGAAATAACATTGTTCCATCTTTAGAGGCGGGGCACGGCTTAAAGGGACTGAATGCTACCGCGAATGTCTCGCTCTCGAATAGAATGATCGCTGTTTAAATAAAATGTATTGGCTAATAGTGGTCTTATGATGGTACGTCTCACTGGATTAAAACTCTGTTCGTTCAAACCTCGTATCGATTGAATGGGTATTTTAAAATGGCGCCAAAAAGCTCTTTTTATCAGACCGGAAACTTTTGAGAGACCCATCTAAGAGAAGCAGCATGTATAGCCACATTAGCATTAGTGTCGAAACAAAAAATTCTAAATACAATGTCTGGCGCTAACACAATTTTCATTGGCATGTGGTAGGACAATTATAATGTTGAAACATATCGGGGGTGTGCCACTAAATTAGTGCTTGTTACCAACTCCAACACTGGGCAACCTTAGCAGCTGCTGTTGCGAGCACAATAAATTTCAGTTGCATTTTATCAGCATCAAGCGGTCTCTCGCGATTATCTGACTTTGCTTGGGAGCAGACAGTGCTTCCCGAGTGGAGCCCATCAAGTGACGCACACACGTGCGAACACAAATAAGTTGATAGGCCTGACGACTGGGTTGCCGAGGCGCATACGACCAGCTGATTGGCGACAAATGATCGATGAGAAGCAGGATTGTGAGCAACACATTCCAAACAACTTCGATGTTGCATTATGACAAATAGTACAATTTGCTACCGCTGCTGCTGTTGCTATCAAAAGCAGCTGGAAACGATTCCTATTCATTGTTGTAAGTTGAACAATGGTTTGATTTTATTATGCGATCATGCACGCAGACACACGCACACGCGCACGAACAACGAGACAAAACGACAACGACAAAAAGTTAGAGACAATGACACATAGCTTCTCTTGAGGTACCAAATGAGAGCATTGAGCAGAGAGCAAGGAAGAGCACGAGAGCAATCCATTTGTATTGGCAACTCTTGCTTGTGTGCTCGCTATGCCTGTTTGTGTGCATGTTTGCTTAATCAGACGATGAACAGAACAAAAGTGGCATTGGACGAACGATGGCATAACACCTTGCTCAACATGTAGGCTATAATGTTGTGTCGTTGCCAAACAAGAAGTGGCCAAAACTTAGAGCTGGAGCTACAATTGGCGCCCACCCTAGGCTAAGGTGAAGTCTCACCTAAAAAGACTGCCTAACTGGTAAGCTGACGTCGAAGATCATCATTTCACAGCTAACACACAAAGCTTAAGCTCTCACTGTGCAGGGTCAATATTGATTTATTGTGTTGCTAGTAAACTCTCGAGAATAAGTACGACTGACTCGTCCTGGCTAGCTAGAAGGCTCGACAGTTATCGCGCTATAACTATGACTTTGTGCCTAAGTGTGTGCATAATGAGTATCCAAATCAAACAGAAATTCAATAGCAAGGACAAGAACAAGAGCAAAAGAAGGCAAAAAACAAACAGCATGAACAAAACGAAAAAACGAGAAATAATGACAGAAAAGACATGCACGTATAGAGTTTCGGCCCCTCACAACGCACTAGTACACAATGGTGGGCTCGCAACACTCATTGTTCGACACCATGCCAACGAAAGCCGTACGTAGCTTTGGGCTTCAGGCTTCGGTCCAATTAGTGGCTGATAGTTTGAGTCGCAGATGTTGATGCTGCTGCTATTGTTCCATATATGTATTGTGTTATTTGCATGCAGCCTCATCGGCAATGGTTAGTTGCATTCGGTGAGCGTTATACAGCGCGTCGTATACTACGGCGTTTAATACGTGACGCGTGGGGCACCACTTTTTACTCATTTATCTCGACGCATCTTTTGCTCTTGCATCTGCTTTTGCAGTTAACAGTAAGTTCTCCGATGCCGAGCACTTTTGCTTGATGCGACTTTTGTTTTGATGCCACGAACAAATAAGGATTCACTTCTTGATTGATGCCACCGTTTGTTAGTTAGTTCACTTGCCCGTTCGTTCGTTCGCTGGCTCGCTTCAAACACCCAGATTGCGCCGTTGTTTGTCGTAAGCTGTGTCTCTTTCTTTCTTTCTCTCTCTCTCTCTATTTGTTATTTGCACTATCGCTCTCTGTTATTATTATTCTTCGTTATTATTCTCTGTCTATATTGTCTTTATTCTCCATTCCAGTTTATTCTTTATTCGCGTGCCAAAGTGTTGAATCTGGCTGGCCAAATTCACGAAGCGAGTAAATTTACACACACACTACTCGTGTTCTTTATTTCCTTTCTGTTCGGGCTACTGACACGAAATAGAAAGTTGTAGTAGTTGCTCGAGCACCAACCATCAACTTGAGTTCTTTCAATTTGACTGATTCAGGCTTGAACAATGTGTACTGTAACAAACATCACAGTGCCGCTTGCTAAACTGATGTTTGTTCCATCCAATAGTGAGGCCCAGCATAACAAACACAAGCAAAGTGGATGTTGTTTGATGTTGCGTGTCAATCAAGCATGACCGTTGTGGCTACGCTAGCCAAACCTCAGTGCCTCAGCAGCTTGTCTTGCGCTGCCTCACTTGGTGATAGACTGTGCCCTGCTTTGTCCAAACTGACTCGATTTGCGAATGTATCTTTGACTCTCTAGATACACAAAAGTTCAAGCTCCCTAAGATTTATGCAAAATAATTAGATAGACAGATCGCTAGACACGTGATAATGTTGATGTGTGAGAATTTGAAATTAAAGCCACGGACTATAAAGTGAGTTCTCACTACTTTAAACTGAAAAACCAATTCTCACACCATTTGCATAGAACTTGATTTGATTATTTGCAATACACATTATCAGCATTGCACAGTTGCTTTGCTATATATGTAGCAATCACAATGTTTTACACAAGCTAAACTTGTGTATAAAATTTGTGGCTCTTGCGTCACATGAGCACTTGATTGAGCCAAAAGTGCTTGGAATAAAATCACTTCCATTACGTGCACAGTTTCTGTGTGCGCTAGGGTATCGATAGTGTCGAGCCGACACTATCGACCAATGGAGCATTTCGTGTGTCTGTAAATTTAATTCTTTGCTCGATATCGAAGACAATCAACCAAATTCACAGCAAGCAATGGTGACTAACAATTTTGAAAGAGCTTGGATGTTTCACAAGATAAGCGTCAGATTGACGCCAAATGACGCGTCAATGAGGTGCCGGCATTGAGTTGGCAATGAGTACACTTTGTACACTAACATCTTCGTCGTCCTAAGGCCTGCCGTGCTTGATCGCCATTCTGCTCAAGTGCTACGAATGATCAACTCGTTAAACTGTACTGCGAGAGAACTTGCGAGCGTAGCAAACTTAATGATTAATTGGTTAATCAACGTTACAACCATGTTGTTACGTTAAAGTACTTGTTGTTGTCGCTGCTAATGCATTCCCAGAACGACATATTGCGTCACGCGCAACTTGCAAGCGAGCCAAGTGCGAGCGAGGAAGTGCATTGCCGTGCCACCAATAAGCACAATGACGGCATTACAGACTAGCCGTCATTGGGCCTCGAGCTACAGCTGGAACAAGCTCAGCTTTCGAGCTAGGCCCTCAAATTTGGGGCCAAAGTTGGATTCTTTAGCGCAAACTCTGGCCGCTCTTGGCTTGTGCGTAGGTCTAGCTAGCCAACGGGCGCTACGAGCTTCAAATAATCCACTGTAGTAAGAGTGGGGCCCACGACAACGCACATAGCTCTGATCTTATGTGTGCATGTGCATGTGCGTTCTGATGTTGAGCACTTTCACGGCGGCGGCGACGTCGTCGTCGTCGTTTGCAGGGATGGGCGTGATGTTCGTACCAAACAGTAGTAGACAGCAACTAAAGACAAGCTGCCAAATTGAATTGCAAGTTAGTTGTTGACTTACGTACAAATAGAAAGGGTGAGCAGCACTCAGTGCCAGCTAGCTCACCATCGACGGACTGCCTATCTGACGTCCGACCGTCCAAACGACCAACTAACTAACTAACTGACTAACAAACCGGTGGTGGCCCTACTAGTGGCGGTCCCTAGTGATTGGCTAGCCGGCCAGCTACTGGGACCGGTCATTGATTTGAAGCCAGAGCCGACTCGCTCATTGATTCGTGGGTTTTTTCGTGTGAGTTGCACACAGTTCGTTGTGGCAGCGCTCAGCAAATAAGAGAAAATAAGTTCTTCGAGAGCACATTGTCAAAATACAGCAACAATAACAACAACAACACCAGCAGACGAAAACAACAAAGAGGTGTCGATTAGTTCATTAGTACTCACGGCAGGAGTGGGCCCACTCTCATTCAATGAGTTGGATTGGATTCCAATGGATTGCAATCAAAGTTTCAATGCTTCATTCAATAGAATTGAATTCAATTGAGACAAACTGAGTTGGGTTTATTTGAGTTGAATTGGATCTGATCCGATCCCACCGAATGATCTAAATCCGTTCTCGTGTCTAGTATAATATAATCAATCGTTTGTGCCAATGGCGTAACAACAACAGCACTGGTAGGGAAGAGAAACGACACAATAAGAACAATGAGTGACAAAGGGGATCAGCGACACAAACAAAATGAGAGTTAACCAATGTGGATGTGTCTATTTTGACCTCTTCAACTTGAGACAATGACATGTGCGGGGGACATTAGACGTGCAGGTGGACTTCTAGTGTCACACTAACCAACTGGTTCTTAACAATTTAACTATGCAACTTTGTGTTTTGTGGTTCTTGCTCATCCATTGTTCGTTGTAACTCGTTGACGATGATTTAATCCAATACACTGACGCACGTGGTTTTGTTCGTAGGCTGCTACTTGATAGAGTATTTGATTTCTAGACAACCGACATTGAGGTCAAATGTTGTATATCATGGTCAATAAACAAATCAAGAGTGAGTTTAGTGAAAGTCTAGACAAGTTTAACCAATCACAAATGCAATGTGAAAATAAAATGAAAAGGAATCAAGCATGAAAAGACCAAAGTGTTGCTTTTTGTTATTCGATCTATTGGATTATAAAAATGTCAGCTTGCGAGATTGGAAACATTCTCAAAACATAGAACGCTTTCGACCACAGCGACATTCATTCATTCTAAACGAATATTGACAATGCTAGAATGTCAGACGAGATGAGACCGATGAGATAGTAGAGCTGAAGAGCAGCGTGCTCCGCCTTTTCGGAACGCACGTGTCGCACTTATAATCGTCATCGAATAGCAAGTTGGCCAAGCGAATGGCGATCACAGCTAGCTGGACCTGCCACGCTACGTGCTGAGGCTGACCCCTCTGATTTCGAGAGAAATCAGAGAGTGCATACGCATCGATTGAAATGTCTGTCCGATTGATTGTAAGAGAGGCAGAGAATTGTCTAGGCGTACCAAATAATGACCTACACGGCTGACCAGACAACCGACGCTACTTTAGCAAATGATTTGTTGTCCCTCTGGCCGTTAGCTTGTTGGTCACAAACATAAGAACGAACAGATGAACGAATAGATGAGCTAGCTGGCTACGACAACCAGCTAGGCAGATAGTTCAATGAACCAAATGCTTCGTATGAAAACTAAAGAAGCTCGCGATGCAAACGATTAACTTTGAGAACAGCCTGACAGACGGTTCGATGATGAGTCGTTACCCGATAAATAATGACGATTCTTTCTTTAAGGGAATCTCACAAAAAATTATTTGCAAGGGAGATGTATCACTCGATAGAAAACTAGAAAATATAAAAACAGCAATCGTTATCAACAAACTTCTCGATCTTGATATATTCAATAGTGTCACAATATCAATCGATAGCACCAGAATTGTCAATTGTCAATCGTCAATTGAAACTGTTCTGTAGTCTGATAACATGTACGAGCATGGAAAGAAAGAGAGAAAGAACTAAAGAGAGAAGCCCCGAACGGGAAGAGACAATTCAATGGAACTAGTGATCGTTTGATACTGTACTCGCGTGTCTGTATCCATGCATTGTGCTCTTCTTTTGCTTTGTATCGCGCCGCCTTATGACATTCAAAGCGGCGTTGTATCATCAAGTGACTGAAAATGTCACCGAGAGCGCCTGCCTCACATATTGTTTTGACCATTTCAAGTTACGTGATCCCAAACGCATGTTTTTCGTTTTGCTTTGTTTTTTTATCGTCATATGCTCATACATGTACGGTATGTTTAGCTCAGTGGGCTTACGAGCGACGTCGTCGCTAAGTCGCCGTCGTCGTCGGTGTTGTTGTTGCAGATGGACGTGTAACTCGCATCTCTACACGTGTTGTTACACAATTACTTTGCTGCCGCAGTCTGTCGCCGAAAAACAGCGCAAAACATTGCTTGGCAAGGCTAGGTTCAGCCAGGCTTGCCCTTACTGATCCAGTGGATGTCGGTGTCTGTTGCTGACGCTGGAATAAAGCCTAGCAAAGGAACGCTCCAGCGAATCCAAATCGTTGTCAGTTGGTCCACAAACATTAGACTGGCGGTGTAGTGATATCTTTGTAATATCACTAAACAACAACAACAATATCACAACGACCGCCAAACTGTCGTAATGCTCACGACACGTCGTTTTCATAAGTTTCACAGTAGAACATATCGTACAACATTGACTGTTGTCATGTGCCTTATTTGTGTGCCGGACTCGAGCAGCATTGTGACTAGTCAGTAGTCAGTGGCAGTAGTGAAGGCTACAACAATTCATAAGGTTCATCTCATCCCGGGTTTCAGACCTCAGACTTTAGCTCATCTCATCTCATTTCATCTTGTGAATGACTCAAACTGCGAGTAAAAGTTTTGGCGCGCATCAACCATATATATCCGAATATATCCGCCCCTCCTGCTTATAAGCTTGGCTGGCCTAGAAAGTTATAGAGCACAGAGTTTAGAAGAAGAATGTAGAGCCCAGAGTGTAAAGCTCAAAGTAAATGCCAATGCCAATGTTGAGGTCAAAGATAAGGCTAGAGCTAGGCCCTGGGCCATCGCTAGAGCTAATGTCTAATGTTACTGGTAAAGCTGCAGACTAAAGCTGAAGCTAATGTTAAAGAAGCCATCGAAAAAATCGGGTTCATCCTGTCGACTATGGTTATTGTTGTTGTATTTCTAAGCTAGAAGGTGAAACGTAGAAGGTAGATCATGGAGCGCATAGTGAACATGAGCGAGTCAATTCGTTGCGACGTGATACGACGAGCAAAAGTACTATCATTGTGTATACATGTTCACTCACACGCATTCTCTTGCATGTTGCGTGATTCCTAGTTGACTGACTTGCCAATTGGCTAGCAAACTGACTGGCTGGCTGGCCGATAAGCAGATTGACAGCAGTAGTAGCGAGCAAGTCAGGCAAGGCAGAAAGTGTGGCAGAAAATCTGAACGCATATAAAATCTGTGTTATAGCGAAATCTTTACATCAACCAAATGTTTAATGCCACACACGAGCTTACGAACGCGTGTAAGGAGTCAGAGCGAGTCGGTGAGAGTGAGGACATGAAATTGTGGAGAGCGAGTGCGATAGGGCAGCTAAAGTATGAAGAAGAATAGAGGGAGAAAGAGAAACAAGTCCAACCAACAAATGAGCCCTGACGTATCAAGGATAATTTTCAAGCATATTCTCTTCGAGCGCCCGGTTTAGCAGTGAGCCAGCTTCACTACACGCTAGTCGCAGTAGTAAACAGAGCATGTGCACGTGCACGTGCCTGGGTAGCCCCGAGGCCACTGAGACGAGAGAGAGAAAGAGAGAAAACTGGTAGCGTCAGCATTGGAGTTGGCGCGCGCCATTGGGGCGTGCGCAGTCTAATTCTCATTGTATGGCCTCGAGCTTTTGCATTGGCGAACAAACGAGGCACGCTCACTGTGTGGGTGAGGATTGTGTGCGCGCATCGAACAGTGGAGGCCATCGCGTGAAGGTTGCAGCTACAAACACACTGACAATCGAGTCCAGACGCTCGACAAGCGAGCAGCGCGATACGCGCGTGGCACACAACGTAACGTAACGTAACTTAACGAATTAACCAGCCATACAACTGATGGGCACGCACACACTCATTCACTAACACTCACAATCGCACTCACACTCACACAAGGCGTACGAACAACAGTCCATCACATAGCACACAGCACGTGGCAAATGGCACATGGCGAGCAGACGCACCGTCCAGCTTGCTAGCTAACCAACGAACGAACGAGCATCCAAACAGCACCCATGTGTCAGGCAGAATAACAAGCAGGCTCGGATTAAGACTTCAATCGAATCTACGCCAGTCAGTGATTGTCCGTCGCCGTGTGGTGAGTTGAGGTGCTCACAGGTCGCCGTACACTCATAACACATAGCGTAACACACAACTCAACTCACAACTCGCAGCACATAGCGTGTAACACGTAGCACGTAAAATGTCGACATTGGCGTGATAACAAATGGACGAACAAACTTTGTATAAAGAACTGTACGAAATAATACAGCGTACAGTAAGCGTAAGTTGTAGCTGGAAAGCGTGATATAGCAAGAAAGTTTGTTGTTTTGCTGTTGTTTTCTGTCTGACAACAACAACTGCAGTCGGCGTTGGCAGAATAGAAGCATCACCATGTCCATTGCAGCATCATTTCGATCGCCATCGCCCTCAACATCTGATTGCAATCTGCAGTGCTTCATCTAAGCAACTACTGGCACTTGTTATCATTAGTGTGTACATGTGTGTGCGTGTGTGTGCGTCGATATTGGCTCAAGCTACATCACAGTCTAAATAAAAAAAGCAACTTTTGCCCACAAACCAACTCAACTACTTTAACTCAAGTAAGGGCTCCAAACTTTATCAAACTATCAAAATAGCGAACACTGAACACACCAATCGCCGATTTCCAATTGAGAAAGTGATAAGCAAGGATCAGGAGTGGAGAGTTAACATTGAAAAGGGGCTGGCAATGCTGAGAACTTGTACGTGCACCAATAACCAACTCTAACGGTGATAACAGCAACTTACTCGAAGCAAGCGAATAAGCTGAAGCCGTCCGTATTGCCACCAATCTTGCACCACAACCAACATTCACAAAGTTAAATACACAGCTGGCCAATCAACTCAGTGCATTTGGAGTTCGAGTTTCGAAAACATTGGTGCCATTTGGACCAGTGTTGATGCTTTCGTCAACATCTGTGAGGCCAGTAAGCAAGAAAGGAATAGAAGAAATGTGAGGAATAGAGTAGTCAAGACAATCTCAAGTTCAATCTGGGTTGAACTGCAAATCGTAACGCTCTGTATCGAATGAAAGAGCGAGGGCTGAAGTTTAAGAGGAAAAAGTTCAATCAAAAGAGAAAGAAAGCTGCCAAAAATAAGCACGAGATAAAGACACGGCCTCAGATCGAAAATAATCGCAACAGTAGTGATAAAGCCAGTTTGCCAAATTTAACAGGAGTAGGCCAAGTAAAGCTGAGTTAATTCAAGTCGAGTCAAGTCATGGAGAAGAAGCCAGCCAAGTTGTTGGGCGAACCAAATGCTACTAGCAATTGTATTCGTTTACACGTATATATTAAGAATATAGGGATCATAGAGTGGCTGTTGTGTAGCGATCATGCAGCAGGAATCGTTGCATAGAATAAGAAGAATCAGAAGCAAAGCCTTACCGACCGACAGCTACAACAAAGATTGCTTTTAAACAAATCTAATTCTGACAACAAAGTTATTGCATCTTTCTCACAGCTCGAGATTAACATGAGCTAGTCGAAGAAAAAGAGAGTTGATAACAGTAGCAACAACAACAACAACAATAGCAGTCAACTTTTTGAAATATTGAAACAAAGGTGAGTAATGATCATAAGCGAAAAGATTAAGAACTTTTATTTTAGTTTTGAGGCGCCAAAAAATGATCTACGAGCTAAAGTTCACGAAATAACGAGAGAGGATAACGCGAGTTTAAGTTTTAAACGTGTAGAATTTTACAATTTATGTTACGATATTGACATTGTGTGAGCGTGCACTTGTGGCCAACAATAATCTTTTGTGTGACTCAAGGCTAAATGTTTCTGCTTTTGTGTGAGGGAGTGTTTTGTTTTGACAGTGTTGTGATAGATACAAACAAATAACAAACAACTATTCTTGGCACTATCCACAATGATTCCACAGCTGATTACACTCGAGAGCCATTGGAGCGTGCGTGTATGAACATTGACGTATTCGTGTGGGGCAAAGGGGGTGGGGTCGAAATTTGACAAAGAGGGAGGAGCGGAGGCCTCAAACTTCAAGTTATCTTGCAGTCCAGGGCGAGTAGTGTGTGTAAAAATTTTGTGCATTTTGTTCATTCATCTTCTGTGCCTTCGGTGTGCACACAATGCAAACGTACATTGTGCGGTGCAAATGTGAATGTGCGTGTCCCGTAAGCAAGTTGATTATTATTTGATATTATTCATATTTTACTTATATAATATTGTTTAGTAGGATGAGTATGATTGTTGTTGGTAGTAAACAGGCTGCGTTTGTTTCAAGATGCTGTTGTGACAAAATAGATGATTTGGAAAAGATGAAGTTAGTCGATACTCATAACGGAGAGAGAGAGAGAGAGAGAAAGAGATTAATTAACGACAAATAGGAAAAACTTACGGGACGGGCAAAGGAATAGGCAATGGCAAGTAGATTTTCTTTCCGCCTTTGGCCAATGCGGCCGCCAACAATGCCTTGGCGATCATTTTCTTCTTGCCAGCCTCAGCCGGTTGGCTCATGAATACGGCACACACGACCAGTGCAACAACGGCGCACACGCTGAATAATCTGATAAGCTTCATATTTGATTTGTTTGGGTTTGTTATTGTTGTTGTTATTGTTATAATTGTTGAATAAGTTCTTCTTTTGCCGATACTGATTGCTACTTGTTGTTGATCTAGTTTGACGACACACTTGTTCGAATATGACACTCGCCAATCACGGTGCTTCTCATTTTATACTCTCTCTATCTCTCTATTCTATACTCAATATTATTCTTTGCTTTACTAGACTTTCGTCTTCCTGTCCTCCTCATCCTGCCCTTTACCGACTCACCTTACTTTCCACTGCATATTATTGAGAGCTTAGCTTATGCTATGATATCCTTTGCTCTCTGGCCTTGCCAATATTGAATATTACAGCAGCACTCTACATTCTACACTCTTTCTCTCTCACTCACTCTACACTAGCTAATACGTAACACGCACACACTGGTGCCCTTCACATAGCAAACAAAATTTACAGGTGTTTATTCTAGAACTCTCTCTCTCTCTCTCTCTATTTTTTTCTCTGTCAGAATCAGAGCTTGACCACGACCACGAACCCATCCACGAATAAAAACATAGCCAACACAACAGTGAGCGACATCTTGATTCCACGGTCGGCATTATATGGCCTTCGGCTGATCGGCTAGCTTGCTGACTAGCCATTCGGTCAGTCGGTTGGTTCATCGGTAGTTTGACTGAGTAGGTAGGCAGGAAGACAAGTACCAGCCTAAGGCTTACTGGCACGTTTATGCATCATGCTGACCATAGTCAGTACATACATCAATCGGCACCAGCACTCATTGCCAATTGTACAGTTATAAGCTGAGCTTGTTCTTCTTTTTGCATTTGCTGTACGCGCTTGCTGTCGTATGGTCAAACGAGTATCGACGCTGAAGAAATAACGGCGGTTGTAATGGCGGTGGTTGCACTCTTACTCACGCTTACAGGTGAGCCGCATACAATCAACACAGTTGTCCTATTCATTCCATGATTTGTTTGTGCTCGTAGGGCTCGTATTTACTGCAGGTGCTTTTCCAACTCACGACAGCAGTAACAACAACAACAGTCATCTGCTTACATCAACTGTACTGTAAACAGATAACTCTCAATGCAGCTCAGTACCTGGTACTTTGTTGGACAACAAGTTAGAAAGAAGTTAAGTCGAGCAAAGTTAGTGAGTGAAAGTTTATTATTTCATCTTGTTAATTTTTGTGTCTGTGTGTTTGTGAAAGAGCTGTCTGTCCGAATAAAATCATTTGAATGAAATCATCATCATTCATTCAGCTGGCTAGCTAGACTACTCTTTGATTAGATTTCATTCTTATTCACATCAACTCGGATAGACGTCAGACAGAATGTCCATAGCAGAATGCCTTATCAAGTAGTTTGTTCTTTCCTATTCTATTCTCTGCAATCACTGAGTATTGAGTAAGCACATATTGCAATTGCAGCACATTAGTCAATCTCAATCTGCTCTTTGATTATAAAGAATAAATATTGTGAGTGTGTATGTGCCGCCTGCTGTTACATCATCATCTTTCGACTGCACTGGTCGTGCATCCGTTTCACATCACCTGTCGAATGTCTAATGCTAATATTTAGCGACGACGACGACGGCACGTATAACGCGTGTGCAAGCATTTGACGTAAGACTCTAATCGACCGTGAGCTTATATTTGAACCTGAATTGCACTACCCCTGATTGTATTGATGATTGAGAAAATGTAGACCCTCAGGCACAATTTGATATTAGCAGGCTTGTCATAATCACGATCAGCAATCGTCGCCCTGAGCTCATTTTGGCTCATTCATTCACTCATTCAATCGTTATATTGATGATTCACATACAAACAGAGCTATACAACACTCAATAACAGTAGCCACAGTTGTCCTTGCCATTCACATCGACATATTGACCATTGACGTTTGACCATCGGCTATTGGCTATTGGGCTTTGGCATTCCACGTCATTGGTCAACCGGTTGGTTGGTTGTTAGTGCGTGTGAGTGTGTGTCACTATCTTCCTAGGAATGAATCTAACTCATGGTCTTTACAACACAAACAAGGTGAACGAAACGAACCCCTGAACACAAACATGTGTTCATAGATTGCATAATATGCTAACAACAATCAAAGCTAGAGGTCTTCATTTATTGCACGAGCCGACAACGATCAAGATATGACCGACCATTATACAAATAAGCGGATTGCAATAAACTGAACACTTTCTCTTTCTTATTTTTATCTTTAACGTTAGCTGTCCAACTGTGAATATATGTTACCTTGATGTTGTGTGCTCGAACTTGTTGGTGTAAATAAGGTCCCAAAATTGGAGGCAAACTTTTGCCTATTGGTCATGTAATAGTCATCCAATGGTCAATGAACAGTGTACAAACTTGTTGCTGTTGGTATTAGCATTAGCATTGGCATTGGTTGTTGAATGTTCTCTATGATTGGTTGCGTTGATTAATAAATACGAATAAGAAGAGAGTCATTCTATGGTCGTTGTCGTTACTTTTATAGGAACAACACAAACAGCAACTTGTTCCGATCCATGTTCACCACCTGCTCACTGTCTAGCGACCTTTGTGACTCTCTACGAACATTACATTACGTCTTAAGACGCTTCCGTCCGGTCGTTTATCTTTTGCTACATCTAACACGGTCAACTTGATTGATCTCGCGCACTCACTAACACTTAATCAAGCTCTATGTTTTCCAGATAAATGTTTAATTCGTGTGAGATGAAAACTAAACATCTTGCACACGAGCTTATACACAACATCCAGCGTTAACGTTCTATAACACAACAATCCATATCTCTAAGACGGGACACAATATTCAGTATGGGGTCAATGAGAGAAAAATGTTCAAAAACATTGCTAACCAATAAATGAGTTCATTTATACAGAAGAACAAATATTCTCTTGGCAACATCAGCAGCAATAGCTTGATGTTGCCAATTCTATCGGGCTATGGGCAGCAGTAGCATGTATCGACTATTTGTGTATGCTTGTGTGCTAAATAATGTACGAGTAAAGTTACAATAGAACGAAAACGCACACACAACGCTATGAGTCGCGTGCAACAGGTGAACGTTGCCAATTGTTCTGTCGCTGTTGATTTTGTTCAGTTCGTTCTTCACCAGTTTCGTTTCGCAGTATATCATTAGCAGGCAATGTGCATTACACACATCGGCAATTTGATGAATATACTTCACAACCACTACGACTGAGAGCCGAAATAACAGTGAGTGATTATTGGTAGTCTCGATGCTCGTCGACTCTCTTGTCTTTGACACCAGCTTCAACCTAGAAATTCATGGTCGACCTGATGAATTCGAAAGAATTCAAGTGAGACGCGAGCGAGCGAGAGAAGCTAGCGAAATATCGAAAACTGAAAAGATGATGCGCCGAGTTCGCTTTTATTTCGCATGCGCACAGCGAACTCCCAACTGAAAATCCGCTTCTAACATTGGCACATTGGGTCCGCATTGGCGTGACGTCAACTCAATGCCAATGATCAATAGTCAGCCACGCTTTGTATTGATTCCACTAACACTGAATTAGGTTAGTCGTGTTAGGAATTCATCCAGGGCAATTATCATACGCTTATTTTTATTATTCCACACTCGATGGACATTATTCAGTGACATCAATCTAATCATTCGCTTATTTGTTACCTCTCACACGTTTCCCGTGATCATTATTATTGCCAATAATTTTAGAATGTGGCCTCATCATCTCTAACTGTTATACCTCAGCTCAATGTAATATTAAGTTTTTTCGAGCGCTCAAAATGAAAGACGAGCCACATTCGACGTCCACTTTATTGGACACTACAATCGCGCACGGCGCTAACAACGGCAACAATGGAAACAGCAGCAGCAACAACAACAACGGTAACAGCAGTGCCGCATCAAGCACTAGCAATAGTGGCACCGGCAACGGCATGGCCAGTGATGGCACGAGCACGGCCAGCAGCCACGCCGAACTCAATTTTATCCAAACTAAAACCAATGCTAATTCTAGTTCCAATCGAACCAGCAACAACAACAATAACAAAGGACCCTCGCAACAGCAACAGAGCAATGGATTGTCAGGATATACGACTTCCATTTCGTTGGATGCATTGGGCAAATTGAATTCTCTCGCGATACAATCGCCGCCATCTGCCACGTCCACGTTTAATCCGTCGCCCGATCCCGAGGATGGTGTCATAAAGTTTCACTTGAAAACGAGCATCTTTAAAAAGACAATCACCACGGATCGTTATTCAATGACTCTGGGTTCGTTGAAACAATACTCGATTGACTTTATCAACGAACTTTTTCCCAATCATTGCATTGAAGATCTGCAGGCACAATTAATATTGCGCATATACGATCCAGTCGACGAATCATTCACGCCGTTCAATGCCGTGTCCGACATCAATCACAATGCGTATGTTGTGGTGGAATTGAGCGAAAAATGTCCCACTCAATTGGTTAGCGGACAACGTGGATGTCCTCAAAAGAATCCGCACTTATTCAAGGAACACACGTACCTAAGGCCAACCGATTGTGATCAGTGCAATAAAATGATACTCGGTATCTATAAGCAAGGCTGGCGGTGCGAGCGTTGTATGAAGAATTTTTGCAAAAAGTGTGAACAAACGAAAGGCAACGAAGGTTGCCTACGTCCATCGCCACCGGCAAGTAGCGGCGGCATGCCACCGTGTCGCCCCGTGCACCGACTCGTCCAAAGTGTCCGCAATGTGCGCCGTCACGATCATAACAAGACTATCAAAGAAGGCTGGCTTCAATATCATATCGATTCCAACGTGCAAGGTCATCATTTTTGGCGTCTAAACGAGACCGATTTAACGCTATACAAAGACCAGACGTCGCAACGGTTCTTCAAATCGATACCTGTTACCCAAATCAAGCGCGTATTGTCGAGCTCTGAGGTACCTAATGCTTGGAGCCAATTATCGCCAAGATCTCGTACTTCCACAAACCACTCGACGTATGGTATAACGAACGAACATCATAGCAATATCAATTTTTCGCAAGCGTTCGCCTTTGAAATTACTGCGGGAACATTTTATGTGGTGGAAGCAGAGTCTAGAGAGGAGGCGCAAGATTGGCGCAATCGAATTAATCAAGCTCTCAATCAAGTGAAACAAGAAGAACAGGTACAACAGCAACAACAGAAACCTATTGAAGCGCCTCAAGCTCAATCAGGCAACAGTGTGCAGGTTAAGAACGAGCTAACAAACTTAGCACCGCCCTGTGACAATATCGTCAACGACCCAAGCCAGAACAGCAATAATAATGGTGAGACAAAGCGCCGATTTCATGTGTCACCGCGAGTTTCGCCGCGTCGAGCACAAACTCGAATGAGTCGGCTCAAAAACCGACGCCAAATTTCCATTGAGGTGCCGAAGAACGACATACCCGAGCACCTGGTTGAGATGCACTATTTGATTGCCAAAGATGAGAAGGGTGAGGGGAAGCACATTCTAGGTTTAGGACAATTTGGGCGTGTCTACGCTGCCATTGGACATTTCAAGCCTATGGGCAATGATAAATATAGAGGTGTGCCTGTTGCCATCAAAGAGATTTTAAAGACACGCTTCCAAGCCGCCCAGCAAGAGCAATTACGTAATGAGGCAGAAATTCTCAAACAATTAGATCACCCTGGTGTTATCATTCTCGAAGATTTCTACGACCTTGATACAAAAATCTACATTGTTATGGAACGACTAGAAAATGACATGCTCGAGTTGATATTGTCATCAGAAGGCTCAAAGCTCACTGAACGTTTGACCAAATTCTTGATCTACCAAATTCTGGCCGCTCTACGTTATTTGCACAGCAAAAACTTTGCCCACTGTGATCTGAAGCCCGAAAATGTACTTTTAGTAAGCAACTCTGAATTTCCACAAATCAAATTGTGCGATTTTGGATTTGCCAAGATAATCGATGAAAACACATTCAGGCAATCGTTGGTTGGAACACCCGCTTACTTGGCACCCGAGGTCGTCCACCAAAACAAGTATAACAAGGCACTGGACCTTTGGTCGAGTGGTGTGATTGTATATGTCAGTTTGAGCGGTACGTTTCCTTTCAACAACAATGCGCCGATCGAGAAGCAGATATCCGAATTGGACGAGTTCTATCCAAAAGATCCATGGTCCACCATCTCAACGGACGCCAAAGAGTTCATCAACAGACTCTTAACCATAGAGCCAGAACGACGGCCCAGCGCAGCGTCCGCACAACAACATCAATGGCTCAATGTAAGTCTCATTTACGCTTCAGAAATTTCTATTGTTCTATCATTATGATTCTTTATACTAATGATATCATCAATCTATCATCTTTTTCAGGATTTTCAACTGTGGTGTGATCTCATAGAGCTCGAATGCCAATTAAGGTTAGAGAGAACTTGGACAGACAAGGCAGACTACTTGCGCTGGAGCAAATATGCTTCGGAAAATGGCAAGACAGTGCCTAAATACGCCATCGACACGTACGGTGATCATCAGACATCCAGAGAGCTTGCGTAAACATGTTCTGATAGAGAAAATAAACATGTTCAATCAGAAGAAATCTAAATTGATAGTATTCTCCGAGTTCCAACGAATCTGAAAAACTATATTGGGTCTTAATCAAGGGCGAAACGTTTAATATTGCCGTGATGTTTTGAGCCATTCGAGATTACTAAACATATTGTTGAATGGGGTATACTCTGGAGCTGCATAAAGACCCGAGCCCTCATTTGCACTAGCCGATGGTGCTTGAGGCAAAGAAACATGATTGGTGTCGATAGCGTTCTGAAGTCCTCCTAAAAGTGGCACTCCTAGGATTGTGTCATTTAGACCGGGTATCATAGCCTTGTGCGCTAATCCAGGCGGTCCGGGAGAGCGGTCGAATTGGGACACTTGTGGAACAGTCACGGTGTTGGTGACAGGCGATTGAGTGGTTATTGCCGAAGTTGACATGATCGACGCAGCAGTTGAGTTGGTCCAGACACCTACTGAGGTCAAGGAGCTGTTGGAGCTATTGGAGCTAATGAAATTGTTTTTCACGAAACCTGTCGTCGCCATTGCTGTGGCTGGACTAGTTGACTTGTTGCCGCTAGTGATGACAAAGTTCGACCTCGGGCATGGAAGACCGAGCTCTTTGATAACTTCAGTAAGATCCTTGTTGGGCTCATTGATGAGAGAGTGAATTAATTGCTGGGCAATTCTCGTGGCCTCGGCAGATCCTTTAATGATGACGCTACGATCAGCCTGTCCCTTTTGTTTCTCTACTTCTATATGAGCGCAGGACACTTCTCGCACAGTGTTGATGTTGCATCCGGCCCTACCGATAACTCGACTAATAGCGTTGGCTGGAACGACAACTTTCTTAGATTTACGTACCAATTCTTTCCATCCTTCATCACGTTTTTGAGATTTCTTTGTCAAACTAGATGACAATGGAGGTTGATTTTCATTGCTCAGTGTCGACATGCTCTGTTTGGCAATAGATTTCAACGAGGAGCCAGATTTTGAATAAGACGCAGATTCCGGAGCGCTCGAAGTTCTTGTAGTCGAATGGCTCTTGGACCTATAATCATCAGAGTTTCCAGCTGAATTATTTCGAAAACTTGAGCTAAACTCACTCCTAGAGCTATCATCCGTGCCATCCTTAGATTTGATATGATTTCCGGGTCTCTTTGATTGCGTTCCGTTAATTTTAGCAGAAACAGACTGTTTGCTGGCATTCTGAGATTGGTTCGTAAGCTGAGTGCTAGGCCTAGACGTCAAAGGTTTAACTTGGCCCCGCTTTGAAGTACTTGAAACATGTTGCTGCTTGGCCATGAGCCTTTTGGTGATTATGCTATTGGCTAATAGGTCTCTGTCTAGGAAATCGTCACTTTCTCCGTCAATAATCCTACTGTCATCATCACTATCAGAGCTACTCGAGTTTGAGTCACTGCTACTTGAGGAATCTACACTCTTGACATTGTTGACACTTCGCGGGTTTCTCGTTTTCTTGGCGTCCTTCTTGTTATCTTTTGAATCGGTTTTGGCTCGCATTTGCTCTTGCTTTTCTTTCTTTTTCTGGCGCTTCTTCTCCCGACGCCTCGCTGCCGCTGCTTTTCTCGTCTCTTCGCGAGACCTTTCTTGATCTATCTCTTGCAAGAGGATGTTCGCATGCTTGTTGGCTTCAGCAGCTTGCCGTTCTTTTGCCTGATGTATAATATCGAGACATTGATGGCATTTTTTGAGGGTCGCTTCGTCTGTGACCAAAGCCAAAAATCGATTGATTTCTTGGTCTGATGGAAATTGTGTAACATGCTTTACCATAACTTTCACAACTTTTACATGACCTCTGCGGAATGCCGCCATTAAACACGATACTTTACGGTTATCTTGGCTGTCAACGTCTGCACCGGCATGCAAAAGCAACTGTACGACGTCAAGATGGCCACCATTGCATGCTAACCATAGAGGAGAGTTGCCTTTTTTGTTTTTAACGTCGCAAGCAGCACCTCTCTGTAGTAGGAGCTCGACAAACTTGCAGTGGCCTTTGTCAGCAGCGATTGTTAACGCTGTGTCGCGAGATGAAGGAACCGGTAATGCATTCACATCAGCACCTTTGTCAAGTAGAACTCTCCCAACGTCTACGAATCCACCAGATGCCGCCTCCATCAAAGGTGTGAGTCCAGTCTTTGCTCGGTGCTCGGCGTTAGCTTTTCTATCGAGCAGCAATGAGACGACATCAACGCGTCCTTGAAAACATGCTAACGTTAGAGCCGTATTACGGTTGGTCTCGATCTGGGCATTGATGTCGCTCCCCATGTCTAAGAGAAGCTTGACTGTAGCCGCGTGACCATTCATTGCAGCGAGCATTAGCGGTGAAATTCCTAACTTTGAACCAGTACGTGAATTTATCTCTGCGCCGTTATTTAGCAACAGTTTGATTATGGAGACATATCCACCTGATGCTGCTAAGCTCAACGGGGTGTAATCGCTAACATTACGGTGCTCTTTGTTAGAGCCACGTGCTAGAAGAATTTCGACAACTTCTAATCTCCCGCTTGAACATGCTAACGAGAGAGCAGTGTCTTTTGTTCGCTCAGATTGGGATTCTAAATCCGCACCGTTGCTCAATAATATATCAACTATCTTGGCATGACCGGCTGTTGCAGCGAGCATCATCGGAGTGAAACCTTTCTTATCACGATGTTCGACATCGGCACCACGATTCAAAAGCAATTGTACAAGCTCCTCGTGACCACCGCTACATGCAACCGTAAGAGCAGTATCGTGGTTGCTATCGGTTTGTGAGTCGACCTCAATAGGTGGATACCAAGAAGCAGGAGATAACACAGAAGATGTGTTTACATTTTCACCATTGCTTGAAGAGCCTGTTTGCTGATGTAGAGCTGAGGGCTGTTGCTGGTATTCATTCTGATTATTTTGAGACGCCTGCGGAGATTGCTCGATTTGAGTTGTTCGTATGTGACGCTTGGCTGATTTGGTCTGTTTTCCGACATACTTAGATTTCCTCGGAGTCGATCTCAATGATGACGGTATTGGAGGAAGAGGTAGCTCGTCCGAACCATTTCTGAATGGCTTTGGCTCAGACAAATGGTTGCAAAAGGAAGACAACGACTGCGTTACTGAATTTGTGGCGCTAACCTGTGATGAATTGTCTTTGCTCACACCCAAGTCTGAGGTGGTGGGTGATGGTGGGGATACCGGTGATGATGGTCCAGATGATATTCGTCCACCTGATGATGTTGCGGTAGTATTTGATTGTTCATTACACTGAGAAAATTCATGCAAAATTCCAATGCTGTCTCCTAATACAGCCAAATCAGCTAATGCACCGTTGTGCCATGTTGAATTAATGGCTTCGATGTCATTGCTAGGTGGAGATGGCCCACATTGGGCCGTATCAGATATAGATTCACTGGGAGTTGTTTGTGTGCGCTGTTGCTCTTGTGCTTGGAACATTGGTGATCCTGCAGTATGCTGCTGTTGTAAATTAGACAAAGCGGCAGAGACGGCCTGGTGCCAAACTGATGTCTGAGCAACTTTACTAAAGAGGTTATTGAAAGGCGCATAGTCGGTGTTTGTTGATTTGGTTGCTGGAGCGTTGTCTGCATTGGTCGGATTGGACGATGAAGATGCGGGTGACACATCTTGTCCAGTGTCAGTGTCAGTTCTTTGAATTCTTCCGTTAACATCGGGGTTTTGACCATCAAGATTTGTCGAGATTGAATTAGATGTGGCTATAGGAGGACTGGCGGCGGTTATCGGAACAGAAGCAATTGGCGATGTTTGCAAACTGTTCGGGTAGTCAATCAACAATTGCACAATCGTTGTATGTCCACCTTTGGCTGCTTCAATGAGCATAGTCGAACTATCTCGCAGGCGATGAGTTGGATCGGCTCCATTGGCTAGCAATATTTCGACAACTTCAAGATGTCCATTGCTGCAGGCTAACGACAGCGGGGTGTGCTCACCGTTGAGTGAAGATCTGTTGACATCAGCACCGCGACTTATGAGAAACTCGACCATTTGGACATGCCCCGATCGACATGCTTTCATCAAGGGTGTTCTTCCTCCCTCGGCTTCATGTTCTATGTCTGCGCCTGCATTGAGGAGACACTCGGCCACTTTTATATGACCACTGTCGCACGCATACATGAGAGCAGTATCGCCCGAGCTGGTGGCCGCGTTAACATCGGCTCTTGCTGACACTAGATATTTCACTAATTCCACGTGACCCTCTTGAGCGGCTTCCATGAGAGGTGTATTTGCACCGGCACTGATATCGGCACCTGCCTTGACAAGGAAATCTACTACGTCGAGGAAGCCACCACAACAGGCCAACGTGAGTGCTGTCTCTAGTGTTTCATCAGTTTGGGCGTTAATGTCTGCACCTTGACTAAGTAATAACGCAACCATCTCTTCGTGGCCTTCGCGAGCAGCTTCCATCAACGGTGTGTAGCCTTCATCGTTGACTTCCTCAATATTGGCACCACGCTCTAATAGAAGCATTGCTAGTTCTACATGACCGCCGCAGGCGGCTAACGTTAGAGGCGATTCGAAGCTGTCAGCTGGCATAGTCACTTGGGCTCCAGAATCTAACAATAGACGAGCCACTTCGACATGACCATCCATGGAGGCCTCCATTAGTGCAGTATGCATTTCTTCAGTTTTATGCTCTTGATCAGCGCCAGCTTCAAGAAGGAATTTAACCATTTCAAGTTGGCCCTTATAACAGGCGAGTGTTAACGCAGACTCTTTAAATTCTTGTGAGTGTGTATTGATAGAGGCACCGTGGGATATCAGCAATTTGGCAATTTCAACGTGTCCGTTACTAGCAGCCTCCATTAACGCATTATGACCACTTTCATTGTGGGTTTCTGCTGGAGCGCCGGCTTCCAATAATAATCGCACACATTCCGTGTGACCATTGGTGGCGGCCATTATCAAAGGTGTGTTGTCTTGATTTGTTTGAGCGTTAAGGTTAGCGTTGCGGTCAATGAGCAATTTGACGATGTCTGCATGACCAGAATTGGCTGCTTCCATTAGAGGTGTTGTGTCTTTGTGTCCGCGGTCCTCGATGTCAGCACCCATGTCAAGTATCATTTCAACGAGGAAGTAGCAACCGGCTGAGCAGGCGGCTGACAATAGACTCTCGCCCTCCTCGGTGAGAGAGTCTATGCGGCCTTCGTCCAAGAATTGACGAACCGTTTCTATGTCACCTTGATTGCAGGCATCGACTAATAGGTTGACAGAGCAGCTTTGCCTTGTCGCGTTATTAGCCATGATAGCCCACCCAGTGATAGTGACGATGATGTTTCAGTGATTTTATCAATAAAGGTTTATACAATATTGATATTATAGAAATAGCAATCAAAATAAAATAATAAGACATCGCTCGCAAATACAGCGTATGTGCCTGTCTTTGTGAGTGAGTGAGTGTGTGTGTGTGTGTCTCCTGCAATCTCTTTGCATTCACACATGCATTTACAGGCAGCCAATGCACACGGCGCCAAATTCGAATGTTGAGCAACACAATAACGTGTTCGGTTTTTCGGCTCTCTCTCTCTTTGGCGCTTCCAGCTTGCAAGTTGCAGGTTTGCTAAAAAATTTTCTCGGTTTGGTCGTCACAATCGTACGGAAAAAAGTGAAAAACAACGATTCAGTATCTTGCATCACACAAAAGGCTCTAAATGATAACGCGAAAAAAGTGAAGTCAACCAGATTATTTTTTTACTGGTGGCACATCTCTACGAATGCCTGTCAAAAACTCGGCGCAGGAAAATTCATGTCTTGAATCTATAGCCTGACCGACCAGTTTGTAAAGTCTCTAGTCATAAAACGCTCATTGACCATTTGATTACGTATCACGTAAACACAAGCACACAACAAACATTTGTAGTCTTTGTGTAAACTCCGACAACGATACTATTACTGCCAAATAAAACCGTTATCCGCTTCTCATTTTGCCAATATATTCTCCATTAATCTATAACTGATACCACACGGCTTTCGTCGCACGATCTATCGACCGATCGAAAGTCAATGCCGACCAATCTATCATAGCCTAAACTGTGATGGCTCCCAAATCCCTTGAGGCCAAAGTGATATTGATCGGCTCCAACGGAGTAGGAAAGAGCAGTATCGTAACCAGATATATGAAGGGGAGATTCACCCCAACTATGTCGCCAACTATAGGAGCATCTTTTTTTAAACGAAACATTGTGATTGAAGATTACCTCGTCAAAATGAACATCTGGGACACCGCCGGTCAGGAGCGATTCAGAGCAATGAGTCCCATATATTACAGGAATTCAAATGCCGCTATAGTTGTGTATGATTTGACGTCACATGAAAGTTTTCTTGCCGTCAAAGAATGGATCAAAGAGTTAACGGTCAATATTGACGGAGAGGTGGTCCTGACGATCGTTGGAAATAAACGTGATCTTCCACATAGACAAGTTAGCTTGCGCGAAGGTGACCTGTTAGCTCGCCAATACAATGCGGTCCATTTTGAGGCATCCGCTCTCACATCCGAAAACATTCCCGACATATTCTCATCCATAGGAAATAGAATTATCATGAATGCCGGTGACAATATTGTCACTCAACGACTCAACAAAGGATATACATCGATCTGCGAACCACCAACGATAGTCAGAAGAACTGATTGGAGATGTTGCGGCTGATTTATTGTCTTTATTTTTATGAGAAACTGACTTGATCCAAGTGGACATACCTTCCTATCTGGATGGCACGAGTTTTGGTGCCTTTCAATTTATTAACTGGCTAATCAGGCCAAATAAATTCTACTTTGCCTCTGACAACAAAGTTTGCTAGCGAACAAACTAACTCTTCTTTGCTTATGATCAGTTCACTTCATTCTCGTCAGAGGGCGTGCGAGATGGAGGAGCTATCATCGTTGGAAATGTCGATTCTGCAGTTTAGCATCAAGCAGTTGAGTTGGAGACATACTTAAACCGCTCATCTGTTCTCACGCGGCGTTGTTGCGTTCAATGACTCCAAATTGTTGATTCACAGGGAACGTGTAGGAACTCACACGGCACTCAGGGCACGTAATTTGAGCCCGTTGACGAAATGCCAGTGATTCAGCTCTCATTATCTAGTGCGTCTTCAAATCATTCACCTTATAGCAGTTGATATTCTCATCTACTATTTCCCTGACGATGGCTCCCGCGTCAACTCGGGATCCACCCTCTAAATTCAATAAAGGTTCCATTATACGAATAAAGCTACAAAATTTCATGACTTATGATGAGCTCGATGTTATGCTCGGACCTCATCTTAATATGGTGCTTGGTCCCAATGGTGCTGGAAAGAGTGCGATTGTTTGTTCCATTATAGTAGGGCTTGCAGGAGACGTTGGATTAACCGGCAGGGCCACCAATGCCTCTGACCTAGTAAAAAATGGAAGATCCTTCGGAAGAACCGAAATAGAGTTGTACAACCCTCTCGGTAGTAATTACATCATTGAGCGCCGAATAACCATCATGAAGAAGACCCAATACAAGACAGAATCAAAGAGCGACTGGAAGCTCAATGGCAAGAATGTGACCAAGAATCATATCATTGATTTCATCAAGGATCTCAATATCAAGGTTGACAATTTGTGTCAATTTCTCCCCCAAGATAGTGTTACTCAATTCGTCAAAATGAACGCCACTGAACTTCTTCTGAACACACTTAAAGCAACGGGCGACAACGAACTTGTTAAATCACATGATAAACTAGTGAATCATACCAAGTCTATCACGGAGCTCGAATCTGAATTGAGAGATCTTACATGTGTTATGGAAAATCAAGAAGTTCAACTTGATCGTCTCAGGAGTGATGTGAGACGCGTTAAAGAGCGAGACACTATGCGTAAAGAACTCAATTTAATCAAACAGAAACGTGCATATTTAACTTATTTAGAGAAGAACAAGGCCGTCAAGGAAACTAGAGAGGCGCGCAAAAAGGTTCTACAGCAAATCAATTCTCTCAAGTCTCTTAGTCAGCCATCCGAACAATCTCTCAATGATGCGAAGAGGGATCTTCAGATGTTCAAATTAGCCGTCGAAAACTCTGCTAGAGAAATGAGAACATTTAAGAATCTCATAACCGATTGCCATATTAAGATAGACGACCTCTCGATGGAATGCCGAAACGCATACTCTGATTACAAAAATAAGCAAACTGAAAGTAAAGAAAGAGAGACGAGCATTAGAATCACAGAGGGTGAAATCCAGTCGATGGAGGCACAATTGGCCTGCCTGACCAATGTTGACTGCTCTAGCGAATTACAGAGACTCATGATCGATATCGACGCTAAGAAAGAGGAACTTCGCAAGTATCCTCGCGAAAAACAAGAGTTTATTGCCAAAGCCAGGCTTCATAACAACGTGATGGAACAAGTTAAAGAAGAGAAACGTCAGATTGAATCGATTGCTAGTAAGAAGTTCGAATACTTGAGCAGTAACCACCCCAACACTGCCAGAGCTGTTGAGTGGTTGCGAAAAAATACTACCCGTTTCAACAAGAAAATCTACATGCCTATGATGTGTGAGATTGATGTCACCGAACTCAAGTACGCAAAACATTTAGAAAGTGCCCTTCCTAGATCCGACCTCACAGCGTTTGTTTGTGAAGACCAGAACGACCTACGATTGTTTACACGTTGTATGCGAGACGAACTACACATAAATGTAAATATTATTCTGGCTCCTCAAAAAGACCCTGACGAATACATTCCAGTAGTTCGCCAATCAGACTTAGCCCGGTATGGTGTGGTTGGTTATCTAAAGGACTTTGTTACAGCCCCAAGACCTATATTGAGCTATTTGTGCGGAGCTCACAATTTTCACCGTGTACCAATAGCGGATAATTGTTCTGAAACTCAAATCAATAGGCTTCTCGAAGTCGTTCCTAGGTTTTACATAGGATCGGATATTTATATCAAATCTCAGTCTCGATACGATCGCGAGACAATTGTAACTAAAGATCGAATCAAAGAAGCCATGATCTTAAAATGGAGTGTTGATCGTAAGCGTATCGAGCAATGTCGTCAACGTTTCGTAGCCGAGTGTGACAACAAATTGGCGGCTGAAACAGAAATTGAACGACTCGCAGAGATGGAGCAAAAAGTTCGCAGTGAATGGCAAGCAATGAATGAACGACATGGTCAACTTAAAGCCAAACACGAGGAACGAAAGATGTTGCAACAGAAGATAAGTTTGAAAAAATTGAATCTCGGCAAAGTTAAGTCAAAAATAATCGACATGGCTGTCGAAAAGGAGCGACTACAAGCGAACGTAAGAAAGGTTAACTCAAGTTATCCTCAATTATTGGAAAAGTTGTGTGATGCTCACGCGCGGTGTGTGACTGCTAGCGCCAATCAGTTGGAAAACAAGTTATTGGTAAAAGTAGCTCTCAACAACCTCAACGTAGCAGAGAAAAACTTAGCTGAAAGTCGAAGAAGGACAACAGAATTAGACGAGGAGCTAGCAACTATTACACAACTCTTGCGGGAACAAGAAAGAGATCTTGAAGCAGTAGTTAATGTGACGAGTAAGCAAATCACAGGTTTCACTCGGGAAGGTCTTCCTCCAGAGATGACCGCAGAAATGAAGAAGCTACCTGAGAGGGAGGATGATCTGAATGAACGTGAACTATGGCTAGAGAGTCGAATCGACAGCATATTCGCGGGGAACAACCGAAACTTGCTCAGTGACTACAAAAAGGCCAAACAAGAGCAAGTTGAGAAACAACGTCGCGTAGAAGAATTGAGATCGAGTCTTGATCTCAATGTAGAGTCACGTGATGCCATAAAAAGGTGTTGGCTTGAAAAACTAAACGAAATGATAGCAGTTATAAGTGGCGAATATGGTAAGTTCATGAAAAAACTTTGTTATGATGGAACTGTCAGCTTGGATATACCCGAGGAGGATCCAAATGACTTTTTGCACTACGGTATTCAAATCAAAGTTCGATACCGTGCTGGCGAAAGTTTGATCCCTCTCACATCAATGAGGCAGAGCGGCGGAGAGCGCAGCGTCGCCACAATGATTTACATGTTGGCCCTACAAACTGTAACATCAGTACCATTCCGTTGCGTGGATGAGATCAATCAAGGGATGGACAAGGACAATGAAAGAAAAGTTTTCGAACTTATCGTCAAGACAGCTGATGCTAGTGCGTCGCAATATTTCCTAGTGTCTCCGAAGTTATTGCCAAGTTTGCCTTACAGTGATAAAATGATGATACATGTCGTATTCAACGGACCTCACTGTGAAATTGATTGGAACAAGTCAAAGGGAGGCGCTCAAGCTCAAGAAGTTTGTTGAATTTAGGAATGTAAATTTTATGTTCGAATAATAAGTATTTATATCAGAAAATCGATCCTTCAGTTATTCTTTTGCATAAAAAATTTTGCTTTAGATTGCAGCAATGCTAAGTGGAGATATTCTGCGCGATATTCACTGGATTATATATTTGATTCAGTTTTAATCTGCAACGGCAGATTCGAATGCTTATTGCACATTGTCATATTGCTTCTTGCTCTACCTCGCGTCTTTCTTGCTACAATAGCGTGTTCAGGAGCTCAGACTGTTCACTTGAAAAAGCATGGCTTGCATTCTATTGAACATTGGCCAGGGAGCCGCAAGGTGTGATTCGCCTCATATTGGTTTACTGGATCCGGATTTATATTCATCGGTTATTGTGTAGATTCATTCTCGACTGGGGTCCGTATCCAATTCTATTTGACTTCAGCGGATCAGTTGGTCATCAATTGTTTGAAGATCGATCCTTATCGTCCACTAGGTGGAATGGATCTCGCTAAACTGTTCTTCAGTGAGATTGCTTTCAAGCCGGCCACTACACAAAATGGCCTCACGCAACATAATCAACACAATAATAATAAGAACGGAGCCCAGCAACATAATGGCGTCAGTGATTTTCAAGAGCCAAGCCGTCAACTCAGCAAACCCGACATGATCAAACTCGACTGGCAACAATCCGAACGTGTTGGTAGCGGGCTCATAAACGCAGGCAACACATGCTTCTTGAATTCCGTTCTGCAGTGTTTAACTTATTGTCCCCCTTTAGTTAATTTTCTCTTGCATACCGATGGTGGTCATTCGAAGAATTGTAAGATTAACGATTTTTGCATGTTATGTGAGATGGAACGCCATATCAAACGTATTAGAGACCCGTCAAACCACGCAATCAAACCTGTTTATATCTACCAGCGCCTAAAGTATATTAATAAGAGTTTTCAATTTGGACGCCAAGAAGATGCACATGAGTTTCTTCGTTATTTAATAGATCATATGTGGAAAGCATGTCTTCTAAATTGTGGCGTGAACGGTTTCAAATTGGATCCACGGATTAAAGAAACCACCGTAATCAATCATATTTTCGGCGGGTATCATCGTAGTCAAGTGGTATGCCTCACGTGTAAGTCCAGAAGTAACACCTTTGATTTTTTCATGGACTTCATCCTAGATATAAGAAATGCACCGTCGCTTGAGCGAGCTCTTGAACGTTTCACTCATCCAGAAACTCTTCAGAATGAAAACGCATACAAGTGTAGTAGATGCAAAAGAAAAGTTGCCGCCAGAAAGAGATTTACTGTCCACAAAGCACCGAATGTTGCAACTTTCCAACTCAAGCGTTTCGACTCTAATCGCATATTCGGCGGCAAAATCACGAAGCACATCAGTTACCCGGAAGACTTGGACTTGAGGCCTTACATGTCCGAACCAAATAAGGATTCTATAAGATATAAACTCAGTGCAGTGCTCGTGCACGTTGGGCATTCATCTGACTCAGGCCACTATTACTGCTTCATAAGAAATTCTAATGGTTACTGGTATCGTATGGATGATGCAAGTGTGACACAAGTGTCACAAGATACCGTTTTGAATCAGCAAGCCTATGTACTCTTCTACACGAGATTGGGCGATCAACGTTACACGAGCAAGATTTTGTCCTGGTCTGGTAATGCAAGCCAACTCGCAGGCAAGAGGCCTGCTGAAGAAACAAATGATCGAGATGTATTCAATGAAGAGCTCGACCGAGGCAAAGTCAAAAAGATCAAGTCGGCTGCGCGAGAGGAGCGCTTCTCGAATCTTACGAAGACGAATGTATTTCAACAGCACTGCAATTCCCACTATAACAACAACAACAATAACAACAACAACAAACGTTTTCACCATAGACACCGTAATCATAACGGGCACTGTAGTAACAAACCCAATCGTCCAAGGTGGAATGATAAGTTTGGCTCGTCCACATCCAATATGTCACGTCACCCCCACAAAAACAGACGATGAGTTTGGATATAACACAGCGATCATCCTTTATTGATTAGGATTACTCTTTAGTGTTTATAGAGACTGTCCATCGTTAATCCAATAAAAACGAGGGAAGTTCCAATCCACTGAGAGCTGGACAAGGAGTTGCCAAAGAGGAGGACCGATCCAAGCACCGTGAAAAATTTCCTAGTTGTAGTGATTATAGAGCATGGCAAGGGTCCAAACTCAGCGACTGTCAAGAAAATAAATAACTGACCTAATGCGCTTAGCACTGAAAACAGAGCTATATCATACATAGCACTCGGATAGCGCCCGACAAAACTAATAAAGTCACGCCATTCCCCTGTTATCAGCGTTATACATGTCAAATAAAGACAGGACCACAAGTTTATATGGAACATCATGTGGCCTGACTTTGAATTGTACTTCCGTTTTATCACTTCTTGTGAAGCACCGGTGAGACCATCCATTATGAGAGACATTAATAAGAGAATTTCGCCAAAACCAATTGATGACGTGGACATATGTGCGCCTTCCTTTCCTTTGTACATGAATATTGCAACTCCAGCAACTATGAGTGAAATGAATAAATACTTGAGAAGCGTGTACCTTTTTCCACCTAAAAGTACACCAAGGACCATGATAGGTATTGGTTTGCAGGACTTTCCTACAACCTGGGTGGGATAGTTGACATGTCTTAGTGCCCAATTGCTGCAGATCATTGCTCCTAAATATGTGAGAGAGCACAATGCATAGTAGCCCGGTTTCGTTTTGTCGCTCCCCTGCCTCATAATAGTGGTTAGCATCAATTTAGCGAACGCACAATTGACTATGCATTGGATGAGAACCAAACTGATGGTGTAAGTAAACTTTTCATTACTTGTCCCATAAGTGGACCTCGTAATTCTTTCTTGTAACACACCAAAGTAGAAGTAACTGCAGAATATAGCTGCAGCATAAATCAAGAGTTTAATGGACGACTTCTTAGGAGCCATAGTTGAATAATTTAACTCTTGAAACATCCAATAATAGTAGAGGTGAGCGGAAGCTTGATACGCGATAAGCATGATACCGACTGCTGTTTGCAAGCGTTCACGTCAGCAAAGAACACCATCAGCTGATCAAATTGCCGATACAGAATAAACTTGCGTGATGGAATTTCCATCATGGAAAAGTGCTAAGCGGAATCTGCATCCTGCAGGTGTGATATTGCAGTACTGCAGATTACGTTTTATAAAACGGTGAAGATCCGGTGAAATCGTGGCTAGAAAACCGCATGAAGCGTCGATGATTAGGAACTAGTGGCAAGTTTCAACGTACTACCAATATCAACCCTTATAATTGATTCAAGAAAGATGCCTGCCGACGAACAAGAGCAAAATGAAGTCGACGAGACCGAATATATCACAGTCGACAAATGGGATGGTGGAGCCGTCAAGAGTGTACTTGATGAAACTGCAAAACAAGTCATTCTCCAACATTTCAACTATGTCGAATCAAATCTCCTCACCGATTTGAGACTATTTCTATGCTCCCTACCTGTCGCCTCGGCATTCTTTGCCCTCATCTATGATTTTATGTATCCATTTCCGGAGTCTGCACCAGTTTTAAGAGTGTGTGTTTACTCTTATATAGTTCTCATGATCATACTAACGCTTTACTCAACGTTTGTTGAGAGCAACATCATATTGATAGCATACAAAGACAAAAAGAAGATCAAAGTCTCATCAACGATGAAGCGCTTCGATGATAAGTACACGCTCTCAGTGGAATTGGGAGAGAAAAAACCAAAAAGTTTAACAAAATCTGTAAGCAATTATTTTGATTCCAGTGGCACATTCTTACAACAGAGATTCGAGAATGATGTAATCAAATTACATAAGTCAAAGTCGAATTAATAAAACGCTCCGCGCATATCCAGTGGATCAGTCTGCTAGTAAAGATAGTATCCTTTGTTGACATTCCACAATGTCAGCTTCACACTTCTGTAGACGGTTTTTTTGCTGATCTAGCTCAGTTTCCAGTCTGACTCTATCGAGCTTTAGATTTTTCAACTCGAAATCATAATCTTGACTGCTGAGGCTCTGGATTTGTGACTCGTTCTCGGCCCAAAGTTTCTCCAATTGTTGTATCTCACCCTCTATTTTCAAGATGAGTCCATTTTGTTCAACGTTCCTTGTCGGTAGATTGCCCATTTTGTTGAGCTCGTCCCTTTGCTCCAGTAACAGTTTTTTCTGCGACTCGATCACTTGGAGTAGATCTTGTGCCATGATGTGTGACTGCTGTGCGTGCAGGTCGAACACAAATCTATGTGTCCCACCAACTGGAACATAAAAGTTTTGTCTCATCAATCCCATTTGTGGTGGACCGGGTGTGTACTGTCTCAATTGGCCTGCAGATGTCGATGGCATAATTGTCGCTATGCGAGGTTTGGCTGGCACAGCGGGAGGAGGGTTGTTCTTTTTCTTACAAACCGTACTATACAAATCTTCATACGGATAGTTCTTTGGCACATGGTCGTCGTCGTCGGGTGGAGTGGGGTTCATGAGTTGTGAAGTTTGTGTTACTTCTTGATGATTATTGATGGTAGTATTTGAGACGGCTGAATCAACGTGACGCTGTTCATAACCATTACCAACTGCACCCATGAAAAAATTGGCAGAATCTGAATCGTTTGATGAGGCACCGTAAATATTACTGATCTGGTTTGGCAATGATATGGCTGCTGAATCTGGATTGACATTTCCATGATTCGGCTGGTGGATATTATTTAGAGTAGCATTCTCTGAGGTGCCTAAACTGTGGTTCCCCACAATTCCACCATTAGTGTTGGACATTTGTAGTGGGACCTTTTGAGAACGATGCTGCTGATTGTCAAGAGGGGCTCGATAGAAGTATTTGTCAATGGTTGTGCTTGATGTGGTAGAAGTTGGACTTGCGCGATTGCTGAAAGACACCAGTTGCTGGTGTTGATTGGTAGGAACTTCGCCGCCAGTCACAGGCTGAAGGGTTGATGGATTTTGAGGTAAATGGAGATTTGTGCTAGCTGATGAGCGACGCAATATAAACTCGACCTCTTGCATTCGATCACCCCATCGCTGCAAAGTAACCAACAGTTGCTCATTGGGTGAAAGTAATCTTTCATTGTGACGCCACCTTTCAACCATGGTGAATCGTCCAGTTTGCTGTGTTGCATGTGCTAGAGCAAATACAATCTCGTGACATGTTGTGGTCAATGTTACACCAGAGACAACACGTTGGATTCCATCGACCCATACCCTGAGCTCCATAGTGTTATGACCCGATCAGTACTGGTCAGCCTCAATGTTTGACGAAAGTGCACTCTCATAAATGGTAAGGGTAAATTAAATGATGGGAATGATGATATTTTGATTTTTGATCTGAGGTTTGTTCATGCAAAACTGGACTGGCGTTTCTTACTGTCGTCAATAATGATATGCTTGAGCGTAGTAAATCTGTTATCGCGCTCACGGCGTAAAGCAACGGGACTGACCTGCTGCACTGCACCGACCGACCACAGTTTGCCGAACGTGGCGTGGCTAAACTGTGCGAGTCCAGCGTATGTGTGTTTGCGTGTATGTTGGTTAGAGATAGAGACTCACTGAAGCAAAAGCTAGGAGGCGCACCAGTCGAATTGCCCTTACACAGACTGAGAGGCAGTTGAATTGCCCGCTGACGTGAAGAATTTTTGACAACCGGCAAGTTCAGGATCAGTCCATTTTAAATCATCGTAAACCAACAATCAAACCAACTGACTTCAATTTCGTTAGAGGGATCATTAATCATAGCAAAATGCTTTCCGTTCGTCGACGTCATATTAATGTAGCTGAGTCCATGCTTAATCTAAATTCTGATGCTCAATCGGATTGGAAGCTCCTGATTTATGATGATATCGGCCAGGACATATTGTCACCACTATTCAGTGTAAAAGAATTGCGGAATTTCGCAGTTACCTTACACATGCTTATAAATTCTGAACGAGATGCTATTCCCGACGTAGCCGCCATATATTTCGTGCAACCAACAGACGAGAACATCGCGCGAATTTGTAAAGATCTTGAAGATCGTTTGTACGACTCATATTACCTCAATTTTATATCTCCAATATCAAGACAGAAACTTGAAACAATTGCCACAGCTTCACTCCAAGCTGAATCTGCTGCCTGTATCAAAAAAGTCTATGACCAATATTTAAATTTTATATCACTTGAAGATGACCTGTTTGTCCTCAGGGAAAGTCACAAAGATTCCATATCATACACTGCGATCAATCGTAATGATGCCTGTGACGAAGAGATCAAATTAGTCGTTGATTCCATTGTTGATTCTTTGTTCTCCGTATTTGTTACACTCGGTGCCATACCAATAATACGGTGTCCTAAGGGTAATGCCGCCGAAGTTATCGCCGAAAAACTCGCCAAAAAGATTCGAGAGAACTTGCGCGATACAAGAAATAGCTTATTTGAGTCACACGACAGACAGCTAAGTTCTTTAATAGGAATTCAACGGCCTTTGTTGATAATACTAGATCGAAGCATTGATATGAGCACGCCATTGCATCATACGTGGACATATCAAGCTCTGATCCACGACCTACTAAATACCAGATTGAATCAAGTGACAGTAGTCGAAAGTGATAATCCAAATCCGCAATATTTTGATCTTAATCCAAAAGATAGATTTTGGAATGAGCAACGTGGGAGACCATTTCCCCAGGTAGCTGAAGCTGTCCAGGAAGAACTTGAAGAATATCGCAAGAATGAAGACGAAGTTAAGAGATTGAAAAATTCTATGGGTCTCGACGGCAGTTTCGGTGACGAGACCACTCTCTTACTATCCGAATCAACGGCTAAACTAACCAACGCAGTGAGCTCCTTGCCTGAATTGCTTGAAAATAAGCGTGTCATAGGAATGCACACCACCATTGCGACGGCTGCATTGGAAAAGATAAAACAAAGAAAGTTGGACAATTTCTTCGAAACTGAAGAGAAGATCATGAATAGAACAATCACTGAGCGATCGATTTTGGACGAAATGATTTGTGATCCTCAATGTGGTCTTCCTGCTGACAAGTATAGACTTTTTCTGATAAGTTATATATGTGACAACCCTGCACTTTCAGAGGACGAAGCCGAGAAATATATGCAAACTTTGGTTGGGCTGGGCTGCAATCGAGGTGCATTCGATTATATCAAGAAATGGAAAACTTTTGCAAGAATAAGCGTAAAGAATTTGCAATCTAGCTACCAGACAAGCGGGGGTGGTACCCGCACTGTTAGCATGTTTTCGAAGCTCATGTTACAAGGTTCTCAATTTGTTATGGAAGGTGTGAAGAATTTGGTCCTCAAAGAGCACAAGCTACCCATTACAAAAATCGTCGATGCTTTGATGGAGGGCAACCCTAAATCCGACCCAGCTGTGAATGAATACACCTATCTAGATCCAAAACTCTCGAAGGACCAAGAGGGACCTGAGCACATGCGGAAACGAAACTTTCAAGAGGCCATCGTTTTTGTGGCAGGAGGTGGAAACTATATAGAATATCAGAATCTCGTTGATTATTGTAAATCGAAGTCGAAAACAGTGGGCAATCCTAGCGCCTCACGGCACATCATATATGGTTCCACTGATCTTGTCAATGCCGAGCAATTTCTCAAACAGCTCGAAAAGTTGGGATGCTTATGATCTAAAAGGTTTTTACCAAAAATATAAATCACGAGTTTTCTCTCATAGGGTCGCGTAATTTGGCTTTAATTCTAATTGTATTTGATGGACATTAGGCACACTAAACTCTCTGTGTGAAATTTCTCAATATTTCTTCCGCCATAGGGTTATTTCTTGCTGCTTGAAATACCTCCTTTCTTCTTCGTCGACCAATACAAGGTTAAGGTAATAACGGACAGAAAACTTTTTTCCAACATCTTTTATAGTTGGCGTGAGCTCGTAACCGCTTAGGAACAGTCTGATTGGAATTGATTCGCCTTTGGCCGGTGCACCGTCCATAATTTCATGCTTTGCGATTATTTCACTTTCGTTGAATGTGTTTTGACCATTACCGGTTGACTCTCTTTTTATTATGGCAATCTCCATGTTTTTAATCTTTATTCTGACCAGCAGGAAATAAATCTTTCCAAGAATGACATCTCTGAGATGATACCTTCAAATGAAGATGAGTACAAGTATAATTAGGTAATGGTTACCGGAAAAAATATCAGATTATGAACTGGAAGATTAAGTATTATACTCACTTGGACTTATTGTACTCAAACTCGATGTGTAAACAATCTTCGATTCCGACTTCCATTTTGATGGATGAATCTACTTCGGGATACGAATAGAGTGTATGTACAATAATATCGAGCTCTTTGACGATGTCACTCAATCGGCGTGCTATAGTGACTCGAAGAAAATATCTTAAGCGCACGTTCGTGCCAGTATATGATTCATAGGGCTTTTCAACGTTAGCAAATTCAAATGGAAATGATGCATTCTGCATGAGCTCTCCAGGGCGACTAACAAGATCTTTGACAAAGGTTGTAAATTCATGATGATTGCCACGATCCTGGTAGAGTTCTATCTCACCGATAAACTCTATTTTGATACCTTGATGATCCAATTTTTGACCTGGCTTCTTCAAGGTGATGTTGACTTTGCCTGATACGGATTCACCGTCATAAAATAGATAGAATCTTTCTTTCCGACCGTCCTCGGTTCGGATTTCTGCCATCTGGCGCGTCGACGCATCGTCAAGAATAATATCGACATCGGCACTTTGCCGAAGTCCGAGGAACAAGCTCATAGCCGTGGTGATGCCTTTGTAAATCAACACACGATAGAAAATAACGGTTGGTTATGTTCCTTGTTGTTTTATTATAATCGTGGTGGTTGCTTGCACAATTGATATTATTCCAAAAATTTTCCCATGTTTGAGACATGCCAGTTCACGCCGCAGAAATGTGAATTCCACCCCACACTGTTTAACAGACCAACAGCCAGCTCATATTTGAGCGCCGGTGTACAGAGTGTCTCTCTATGATTGTCAGCTGTGGAACGATGCTCTTGAAGCTCTGATCGCTCATCTTGAGTGTGTCATTAGCAATGCGCAAATAAAACGCTCTTGTCACTGCGACGAACAGCTGTTAGATTGTCAAACATTGTGCGACAATAACAATGAGATTTTCAGGATAGAATGGTATGGAGATTGTATCGATTATGTAGAGGATTAACATTTTTTATTTACAAGAAGAAAAAGAAATGGCCATCGTTTCACAATCCACGGACAATTAATCAATCAACGAATCGTCTACAATGGCAAGAAACGCAGAGAAGGCCATGACAACACTTGCACGATGGAGGCAAGCTCAATCTGGAAACACACCCGGTATTGGCCGTCGTAGACCCTATTTGTCGAGTCAATGCGATGATGTCGGAGAGGCAGAAAAATGGAGAGCAGAAATTATCCGTGAGATAAGCCAGCTTGTGTCTCAAATTCAAAACGCTGGTCTCGGAGAGTTTCGCCTACGAGACATGAATGACCAAATAAACAAACTGTTGCGGGAAAAACGACATTGGGAGAATAGGATATTGGAATTGGGCGGACCTAACTATAAAATTGCGCCAGGTCAAAAGTTTGATGGGCTGGAACCGCCCGGATCTCGCGGATACAAATACTTTGGTGCCACTAGAGACTTGCCAGGCGTAAGAGAACTATTTGCTCAGGAAAAAAAGCAACAGCCTCGCAAGACAAAAGCCGAGCTCATGCGTTTCATCGACGCTGACTATTACGGTTATCGTGACGAAGACGATGGTACGATCCTGCCACTTGAAGAGGAAGCTGAACGTAGAGCAAGAGAACATCTGATTCAGAAATCTCAATCCGAACCTATCGGGACATAGACCCATACAAATAAATGAAAGAAGCTTCTCCTCATCAAGAATTCACTAAAGACAAC
>JAIFTH010000250.1:0-40491 GCA_019968535.1 Fragariocoptes setiger
TGTGTGTGTGTGTGTGTGTGTGTGTGTGTGTGTGTGTGTGTGTGTGTATGAAGCCTTTGATGGGTGGGACACGCACCAGCAACACTTGCACGGTGCCCGTCAGGTGAGCACTGAAGCTTGAAAATGTTGGCGCCTCACAGCCTCAGCTTTAGTCACACACTTTTAGCTTTAGCCCGTACTGAGCCCAATCGTGATTCGTTGCTCGTTGCCCGTAGCGTAGTGTCATCGAGCTCACTAGCTTGGTATTTGTGGCGTTGAGAAAGTTGAGGAAGCTCCTGAGAACTATCTTTAGTAGAGCTAAGCTAAGCGTGCCACTAGTGAATTTAATCCTTGTCGCGCTGCTCGCTTTGCTCTACTAGCTCGTTTCACATTCACCTGTCCCGGGGCACGCGGGTGGGTGTCCACAGTAGCACTCAACATTCTTCACCACTGATTTCGTCTCCGCTTCTTCTTCTCCTTCTCTTTCTCCTCCGTGTGATTCGAATTACCTTTCCAGGCGGCACACACACACACACTGGCAATCACACACACACACAATCTCATGCGCAATCATACACACGATAGAGCACACGTTGAGCACAATCGAGCACGATATAAGAGGCACGCAGGCATAGGTGGCACGTGGCACATTTACAGACTGACAGGCAGCCAGCCAGTCAGGCACGCAGGCATATAGAAAGCGGCGAAATAGTGGCCACAAATGTGTGGCAAACAGAAGGAAAGAGAGAAAGAGAGAGAGAGAGAGAGAGAGAGAGCGAGGGTATTGTGCGCCCAGATTTATTGGGCGACATTTTCTATCCAGTCAAACAATGGCTCATGCAATGCAATGCGAGCGATATCTTAGCCGGCGACCCGTTAATCTCTGTTTCACACTTGACAACGCTGTGCACACTTCTCGTCCAACTCTTTCACTCTTCAATCCAAGACTCAGATAGATTCACTCTGTTCCGTTTCGATTTCTTTCCAATCGACAGTGAGAGTTGTTTACGAGGGACAAAGAACAACTGGCAATCTGTCTGTCTGCTCAAAATTGTCTCTACTCTCAAGGCTACACACAATCACAAAGAGAAGAATTCCTCTCTCGAGAAAGTTTAAAAACATCACCAACTCTGTGTGTAGTTTTACACATAGTGTGTGCCACATAGTGTCGCTTATTGATGGATACGCTCATCGAGAGTTAGCCATCAATCTTAGCGCCCGCCGACCAACCGAACCAACAAAGACGAATGCAACTGCAACTGCAACAACCTTCAAGCTAGCTAAGCCAGCTTGACAGATTGCAAGGCAGCATGAGAGTGCAGTATTGTTGTACGCACATCAGCAGCAACATTCAATGGGCCTCTTGTATCGAATGTCTGTCAATCTTACGCGGGCCGCACTACAAGATGAGAACAAAACAAAACTAAACGAAACAAAGCTAAGCTAAGCCAGACAAGGAAAGGCAAAGAGGGACAAGACACGTGACAAAACAACGCGTGTAGTACACACAAAAAGACAGAGTGCGTGTACTACACGACGCAAATAGCGTTAAAAGAACATACAGTGGTTCGGTTGTTGTTGTTGTAGCTGCGATTGATATTCATCTGGACGAACACATACACATGCACACGCAAATCACAGCAGCCGAGACAATGACAACAGTGACAACAACAAAGTCAACAAATTGCTTGACAATTTTCGAATCGTTCGTCTTTCAAGCTAGAGCTCAAGAGTGAGCGAGGGGCCAGAGAGGGCCAACACACGCGAACTCACTACGAGCTGAATGGTCTCTAAAATGAACTCCTCGTCTATTCTCTGTCCACTGAACTTTACTGAACAGAAAAACAGCAAAACTCGGCAATGATTACGTAATAGCTCGGGGTTCGACTTACCAACAAACTAGTACTCGTCGAACAACAACGACGACGACTCACAGATACAGCAACTCTAGCAAACAAATACGTGCACTCTATTACTCAGACAGCCAGTAAGGAATCACTATTAGAGTGATAGAGGAAGACTACTATTAATTTCCCTCCTTCCCTCACTTGTTCACTCACTCGCTTGCTTGCTTCTTTGAGTTCTAAATGCAATAGACTGAGGCCCATGCACGCATTCTTTTTGCCCATCTTCCTCTTCTTTTGCACTCAATTGCTACTTCGACTACTGCTAACGTGCTCACGTTGATGATACTCACTTAGCAGGCATCGCTTGCATGTCTAGCTTGGTCCACTTTTAGCTTGTCGCTGCAAACGCGCATTTCGCGGACTGACTGACTAATCTTACACTTGACATATCTCTAACAATGTCTGGCCTCTCGAGCGACAACTCAGCGACAACGATGGGGCTTCAATCGTCGCTGTTCACTCGCACGAAAGCTAGTGGTCACTTGGGGGTTCAATTGATATACCAACAACCATCTGACTAAGCAACGAGTAAAATGTCAACGTGAACGTCGCTCGTTTCCGTGGCGCAATCTACTCATCGTGTTCAGCTATTTCTTTTCTTCTCTCTTGTGTTGGCTTTGTTGCGAGGCAATTAATAAAATTCTTGCGTCGAGTCTTTCTTTCTCCCTCCCACACACTCACATGTCAGCGAGTCAATCTGACCCCTTCACTCCTCCATTTAATGTTCGATTCGATCAATCCCGGCGCCATCAGCATGAGGCCGAGACAAAATGAATTGGCCTCTGGTTGCCTGGCATCAACAAAACGTCAGGTCAGCGCTTACTGTTAATGAATATTCAATCTCTTATCTCAATATTATTTGGATGCGGTTAATTTGTTCGCAGGATCGAATCCTTTCTTCATTATGAATTTTTCTTATTCGCCAGTTATCAACATCGTAACCATAAACTCAATAACTTGTAGAAGAGCATACCATAAAATATTGGCCAAAAATCAATTATTGTCTTAGTTATGTGATAAATGTGTGTGTTATTGATGTGATAAATATTGTGGCTGCTATCGTAAGCAGAAATCAAAATCCTTTCGTCCTTCAACATAATCTATTGCAACAAATTAAATATTAAGAATGTTTGTTGCTGAATGTTCCATCGTATCTTGCCTGAACCACCACTTACTTGTTTGACTACCGTTGAATTCATAAATTTGTCAGAATCTAGACGAAAAATGAAGACATGTACGTTGACTGGACTCTTATGAGTTCTTAGTTTCGTAGGAGGTCTGAAAGATTTTCCAGTTCCTAGATTTCCCGACGCTATTATCGTCGTACGTATTGTTACCTGTCTCTCTGTTAGCCCTGTTGTGTAGACAGGTTTAGATTAAGAGCGTGCGGACGCCACTCGCCTTGATCGCCCTTCGTTCGTAGTTTTGCCAGTCAACCAGAACGTGTTCATAATCCCTTTGCCTTTGATATCTACTTCACCTCGTGCCTCTATGGTGAATGTGCCGAATCGGCGCAAAATCTCAGCACTACTTTCGCTGATGTGGATTTTCATCGGCTCGCCATGACTTTCCATTCGAGAGGCCGTGTTTACCTGCGCGTGCGTGCATTTTGTATGTAGTGTCGTGGTTTGTATGTCCGTTCGGGCCAGATTCAAAGTAGTTTTGACACACACAAAATGTAAATTTAATGCGGGCGAAATGTGAAACCAAAGTAAGTGAGTGAAATTCCAAGTAAAAAGTGAGTAAGCAAGTAGTGGAATGATCATAAAAATGAGTAGACGATGTCCATGCCTACGCCTACTTGTTTGACTTAAGTTGACTTGATTTGAAATTGAAAAAAAATGTCTCTTCGTGAAGTACACGCAGACACGATAATAAAACATCCAGGTAGTTCTACTTACGGTGTCGCCAAATAAACAATAACGGTACATTCGAGTGCCCACTACGCCGCTGGCGCACGGACCCGAGTGCATGCCAACTCGTAGTTCTAGATTCACTTCCGGCAAATGGGCTACATGAAAGTTGCGTATTGTGTCCAGTAGCGCCAGTGACATGTCAGCAATCTCTTTGGCGTGGTTGTCGCCGTTGCGTATGGGCAAACCGCTCACAACCATATACGCATCGCCGATTGTTTCAACTTTGTAAACATCAAATTTAGCAATTGTGTCGTCAAATTCTGTGTACAGTTGATTCAACAAATTGACCACTTCAATTGGTGAACTTTGTGCCGCTATGGATGTGAAATCTTTGATGTCCGAGAAGGATATCGTAACGGCCTCGTAGGCTTCGGGGGTCACTGAATGGCCGTATTTGAGCTGATCGACTACAAAACGGGGCAACATTTCATAGAGCAACTCTTCGCTGCGCTTTTTCTCTTCCATAAGCTCGGCAGTTTTTTTCTCGACCAACGATTCGAGATTGTCAGCGTAACGTTCCATGCGTTGCAATAAATTGTCCATCAAATTTGTGCCGTCCATTCCGCGACGCATTCGTTTGATTTGCTGCTTTACAGTGCCAATCGAAGGTCGTAGGGCGGCATTCTCGTGCCAGCATTGTTGTACAAGTGTAATGAGATCTGCAACAAGGAAATCGGTTCCGTCGCCGGCAGAAGCAGTGCCGCCTGGCGGTGCTTGGCTGGGTGTACCGCGGGCCGCTGTGGCTGCAGCATTGGCAGCTGCAGCCGCCGCTGCCGCTTGACCAAAATCGGGACGAAAATAAGGTCGAAACGGCGGCGACAGACCCATTCGAACGAGATTGACAATCTCAGCCGGCTCCAAACTTTGCTTGTGTTGCACAATAATAGGTGACATCGGTATTGATTGGGCTAACGGCGGTGCTTGCAAGCAACCGCCATGATTCGTGCATTGTTGATTTCGCGATAAAATGCTGACTGTTGTTGGTACTGCTGCCGTCGTTGTACCTCCTGCTGATTGTTGTTGGAAATTATTATTATTATTATTACTGTTGTTGCTAGAGGCCGCAGCAGCTGCGGCGGCGGCAGCAGCAGCCGATGCTGAGGCCGACGCAGCCACTGTAGCTGAGGCAATGCCTGGACCACCGGCCACCACCTCCTGCGTACACAGAATGGGCTCACATTCAAACGGACCGCAGCGCGTAATGATCTCTTGGAATATAATGGCCAAGCTATAGATATCACCCTTGGGGGAGCCCGATGTCATCGGATGCTTGGTGCGCAAATGCTCTGGTGCTGTCCACAGCAAGCAACGCGGATTAATGTTCTCGTCCGTTTCGATTGCCGACAACAATGTTGGCAAACCAAAATCGGTGAGCTTAACAACGAAACGATTATCAATCACACAATTGGACGATTTGAGGCGGCCATGAAATCCAATTGGCGACGAGTGCAAATGTATGAGACCCTCCACTATGTCATTGATAATGGAATAACGGAATGGCCAATCGAGACGTATTGAGTCGTTTTGTAAGAGATCCTGCAAATTGCCGCGTGTACATAGCTCGGACACAATGGCAATATTGGGCTCCTCAGGACACAATCCAATAAATTTGATTAGATTCTCGTGTGTGAGATCGCGTACCTGACGCAACTCGAGCAATAATTGTCGATTGATGTTCAAGCTGCGAATGTTGAGATGCTTCACTGCCACCCGGCTGCCTTTGTACAGACCGACACGTGTGACTTGTGTCGAATCACGCGTACTGTTGAGCACGGTGCCCAGACGTAGTTTGACTTTGTTCTGCTGACTCGATATCGAAGGATTTTCTTTGCCTTTCTTGCCGCCGCCACTCTTTGAGCCGGTGGCAAATTTTTGCTGACTCCCGGCGCCAGTGCCGCCCGTCAACACGCTCCTATAACTTGATGTACCGATGGCCGATTTGTTAATCAGTGGCAACAATTTGTTGGTAGAGGCTGATTTGCATTTGTCGCGTGCATTCTGGCCTCCGCTGGGTGCCGCCAAACCGAAAGTGGACGCGTTGGGGCTTGGGACGCCCGCACTTTGTGTGCCATTGACGGACAACGTTGACGATTGGGCATCGCGCGTCGATATAGCATCACCGGCCGACTGAGAACTGCTCAACGTCACTGTGAGGCCACATTTTTCGCCTACCTTCGGTGCAGACACTGTGATCTCTTGACCGTGGATTTGTTGACCGGGCAATTGTTGTACGCTTCCGCTTTGGATTGGACTCAGGCGATCGACACTGGACATTGCACCTTGTTGCTGTTGGTGCTGCTGTCGTTGGTTGTTAGCTGTGGTAGTCTCATTGAACGATTCATTGCTAATTGCCAGCGAGCTCATTGAGCGTTTGTTGTCGCACAATACATCAATCTCATCGAAACTAATGCTCGAATAATCGACAGCCCACCAAAGATTTAGCAACTCTGATTCAATTCGAAAGCGTCTATACACGAACCAACCGATTAATGTAAGCGTACAGGAGACTGCCAATATGATGGACATCAGCAACCATACGCCGATCACCACTCGATCGGAGCCCAGCGTGTGCAAAGTGGCCACTCCATTATTGTAACCTTGTTCATCGTCGTTCGCTACGCACAAGCTCTCGTTGTGACGGCACGTTGGATCGCTGCTCGGGATCAATTGATTGTTTCGCGTCCAATGGTGCGATTTGTTTTGCAGAAAACGTAATTGCCGCTCGTAACCGCTATAGTAAGCCACCGGCTCCATCGACAGTGAATTGGGCGAAAAATCATTGAGCGTAAGATCCATGACTCGCTGGCCGAGCTTATTCAACGTTATGTTACCCGATATTCCATTACGAAACGTTGTACTAGTGGCCAGCTCAAATATGTTCGTACCATCGATTTCGCTATGATTCGAGTGGCGCAATATTGTATCGACCAAGTGGGCATACAAAACGATGCAATCATGAACGAACGAGGCCATGCCGAGCGCATAGTGACTCTTCAGGCTACTTGCAAGTAAGTGATTGCTGAATTCAATTTCGGTGAGACGAGTCACATCCTGTCGGAATTGTTCAAATTCAAGCGTCCTCCGAATTGACAATGATATTGTGAGCAGCGGTTGGAATATTTCGCGAGTCATCTTATCCTGAGTGATATTACCCGTGCGTCCGGTCTCGAAACGATCCTCAAAAGAATATTCCGAATGGATGCTGGAGTGCGATTCAAATTGTTGTGCCTCAAACAATTCCAATGCAATGAATACGTATTGACCTATCGTATTCACATAGTTCACATGCGTAGGTTGTAAAGCCATCATAGGAACAACCGAAACGAGTGTTGCAAATAATGTAAAATAATATATTCATAAGCATTTCAGTTGCAACGGTTGATTGTCGTGACATGCAATTCAAGTGTAAATATTGTTGATGCTGCTGTATTCATACTAACCTTTTGACATCCCTTGTCGGTGCGCTGCTGACAGAATATCCCGAACAGTTGAGCTCTTGCCCAGCAGCAAGATTACACGTGAGTAGAGCGACGCATCGAGCACAATTTGATCATAGTCAGTGGTAGGCTGATCAGCATAATTGAAATCACGAGCAGTGACATTGATACGTAACGGCGGTGGGCTAGTACGTTGTTGTTGTTGTTCACTTGGCTTGCCGCCGGCGCTGCTACTGTTGATTTTCTCAAAACCCGACGAATAATTTCGATCAAACAAACTGGCTTGTGATGTCTTGTGGTTACTGTTATGATTAATTGAAGCCGGAGCCACGTGTGACGGATGATTGATGTTCAGCGTGTTGGCCATCTCAAGGAGGCCGTCACGAACCATGGTGGCAAGCGGGTGACGAGCATCGGTGACCAGCACCAAATGGCGCCACTTATACAGTCGAAATATGTCCATGATCATATTGCCGACGGTTTGTACGCTCAGCGATAGCTGCATCAATGTTATTGGTTTGAATTTGGAAGTCACTGCGTCAGGCAAATAGGCCGTCGAGCAGACTGGAATGTTCCAAAAGCTAGCCAATTGGCTCACGGACGACACTGATTCGCTGCACCCGGGACCAACCAAATAGTTGGCCTCATTGTAATGGTACGCTTCAGCCGCATAACCGACCGCATAATTGTGCTTACACATATCCGATGTGGCGCGATACGATATTTCAAAATTGATGTTGGAGAATGTGTTGCGAACGCGCGCCAGTGCCAAATCGATCGCCGGCTTAGCTAGCTGATGATCAAGTGTCAAATCGAGCGTCTCCGCTTGATCGACGCACGAGAAGATGCTCATGATTTTGGCGGTGAACGTTCGTTCGCCCGTTGTTTCGTTTATACGAATCGCCTTTGTGTTACGCGTAGCTGTGCTGCCTGACGACGCACCGCCGGCCTCTGTTGCCGGGCACTGTTGATTCATATAGTGTTTCAGTACATTATTGTTTTGTGGATTCGACGCGTGAAACAACAGAGCGCCGCGCGGTGACGTGTACGCTTGCCGCTGCTCGTTGTTGTCGGCTTGAAAAGCATGCTGGTGTTCGCTTGCTTTTGTCGATGCAACGAACTGGTGCTGATGCTGGTGCTGTTGTCGCTGTTCAAGCGAACGTTTGCGCGCGCTTCCCGTTCGGCTAACATTGTCTTTGTTATGCTCAATATTATGATGATTCTTTATTTGGAATCGACGAATATGATTCTCGTCAGAGAATAGATCAATATTTCTTGTCGAATGTTTCAAAGGACGCCAAGCTCGAGGACCAGCGCTATTTACGCTATTTTTTACATAGAAATTGTCAGGATTACGGCTGTTCCCTGTATTTGCTGTCTTGATCGTTGAGTTGCCGCCAACAATGGTCGATGTACATATAAAACTCACAGCCACCGCCAACATCCACATTAGCCTCATTGTAGAAATCTCTTCACTACTGTCTGACTTTTTAACCACCATATTCTATAAACTATTGTAAGTCAACACTTTGTGTGAAAATTTACACGTTTGATGCAAATATGATCTTGTAAACAGCATGGATCCCGAAGATTGACTGCTAACTTCGTCTCCAAGTGTGTGGCGGCACTGTTTGACGGCACTATGTAATGGCAAAATCAAGATCAAACTACCTTCACAACTTCTATGGTCATCCTTTGTACGATACGCTTCTACCCGCATTCAGCGTATCGGACCCCACATCAATTTAATTAAACTGCTTGTGCTAATCTGGCACATCTAGCCTCTAACATCGTAACCGTCTATAACTAATTTATTATAAAACTCACTGCCATAAGTTGATTCTCCGTGCTCCTTTTAGTATAGATGGTTTCATTACTTAACAGACATCCTTTCACAAAGTGCGTGACGCTTGACACTTTTCCTAGCAGAGTGCCTGACAAAGAATCGATGTGTCAACAAGGCCGAGATTGACCTGATGAGGCTAGACTTCGATGGTCATTTTCATGAGACCATATATCTACGGTCCAGCAATGCTGATCCAGGTGTTCACATATTTTGTCAATGCAATACAATCTCATCATCGTGATTGAACTGATTGCTGCAACGGAGCCAAGAAGTCATAGCGTGACGGGACACCATATATTCAATTCTGAAGTCTTGTTCATTCAAGCATGTTCTAGCATTGGCCTTTCAAGTTACTCGTCGTTAGTTATTGGATCGAAATTGCACAATTCAAACTTGCCAGGATGTCTCATGACAAGAATAAGATGACGCAGCAAAAGCGCGTCTATCCATGGGTTGGGTGATGATTGAATTGTTGCGCTGAGTGCCTGATTTCGGAATAATTTAACATTTTCAAGCATTTATTTACATTTCACGGTCGTTGTTGTTGTTAAATGATTAAGCTTTTCAAATTGGCAGTGAACACACCGTCTCATCTAACATGGGATTTTTCATAATACCAAATTCCTAATTAACGGTTTGTTTGACTTAATTGCGAAACGAAGAGCAAACAACTTGGCTACACGAATGAGAAGAAAAAAACAGGCAATCAATGGTTGAATGAACTATTTGTGTGTGCCACTGAATTCATTTCCTTGTACTCTGTTCATCTCCATTTCTACTACATTCAGCGACGAGATGATTGTTGTTGCAGTTAACTTTCATTTAACATAAATTTGGGCTGCATGCTACTAAGCTCAGGTGGTCATGGTATATTCTGGTGCACATGTATATGGATTCAACTTTCACACACACAGACAATTTCCAAGGATGCCTGCTATATCGACAGTCTTCAATTGAAGAAGAAGACGCCGTCAGTTGAATGGAATATCATCAATGAAAGTGTGCACGCAATTATTACAACGACGAGCACAGAGAGTTCTCAAAACAAGTGCCAAGTACAGGTTTGCGTCAAAATTTTAACTGATGTTTCAATCGAGACTAGATAGCAACAACAACAAGTTGCTCGTAAAGAATATTACACTACTGCACGAGCCAGTCGGAGCCAGTCAACCGATCGACATCAGTTTACAGCGAATGAATAGCAATCAATTATTCATGGGCACTTACTTACAAACTAGTATGCAAACGAGTCTGTTTTCTTTCACTTTGCCAATCAGTTTTCATAAGAATGCGTGTCGACGCGTTCTTGAGAATGTGTTCAATACAAAATGGCATGGCATCGAATCAGTGCGAGAGACAATGTCAAATGCACAATTAGCTCGTCATGAGTGGTGTAATAATTTGCATGTACTTGCTTGTTTTTTCAATCCATCTCATCACTATGGAGTTACATAAGGACAGTGGACCATAAATATCTTTGTTGTTGGATCTACGGAAAAGTTATGAAAACTGCGTTATGCCTGGAAGCAGGATATGAGTACATGTATCTGTGTGTGTGTGTATGAACTAAGTGCCGATTATGATTCATTCATGAATAGAATGAGCGCATTCTAGGCAGAATATTATACCGCTAGAATATTTATCAGTCTCATGAGCTGACCAGTCATTAGGTGATATTTTATCACTGTAAAATACTATCCAGGTCAAGCCCTGAGCAGCGTCAAGCCAATTAACCGTGAATAGGTGCACCGCAATGCGTGTCGACCAAATTGATGGCCACAACTTGTGGCCCACAAATTCATTAATAACGACAATGGGTGCAGCAGTGAGTGGCAATATTTCATCCAAAACGAAAGATTTTCGTCCTTCAAGTTAACACTTGGTTCAATATCGCCTCCACAACCATCCATTTTGATCACATCATGTCTACCATTCTTTGACTAGCACAAAGTCTGAGAATCACACGTTCAACGTGTGATACCCTAAGGTAAGGGAGAATTGTACTTTGTTAATTCGTATTCAATGAGCCAGCTCAATGAGATTCAATGAACTTCTTATGCAAGATTGGTTGATATTTCCAGATAGCCTACTTGTCGCATGTTATCATTAATCCGTTGTTTTTATTTTATGAAGATGGACGCAGCCAATCACTTTCATCGTGTGTACATATAACTGATTAATCAATCTGTGTCACATCAGGAAGCATAAGCATTTCGCGTGACAATCTATTGGTCTAAATGCAAGATGCCACAAAATTCAAATCAACACGCATCAAATTCCTTTTGTCTGGATTCATTAACCTGGAAGCAACTAAGGTGATGATAGAATGCTGTGCAACAATCCGCAGCTCTGCGTGCTTGCCTCACGTAACATGTAGAGCTGAATTGTAAATTGAGAATTATCAGAATCAACGGCTTCTTCCTGAATTCCAATGACGTCTAATACGATGTCTACTCGGCAATCAATTCGCTCCCTGTTGGTATTGTTAGTTATATCACAGAATGAACAGAATGTCTATTTCAAGATGGGTGCCAAATAGACATAGACTTGCGTGTTTTGATATACACGCAAGCCTATGATCGACGCTTGTCCGTTTGTGTCGACTACATGCTAGTAGTTGTCAGTGCCTCTGCGGTGGCCAGTGATGAGCCATTGTTTTTTGCGTAAAACGCGTGAAAGTTTTGATCGAAGGTGTAACATGAGTGAGCAAGCAAGTGCACGATCAATCTTCGACAATTCAAATGAATTTATTTGGTTATCTACCACATCAACACCATATTAGCCATTCGTTACGCATCTCGCTCGACTACTCTCACTTTTGACTGATAGTGAAGCGCGGATGAATCTCTCTTCACTTGAAACTCAGCTCGAGTATCATCTGACCTAAAGCTGTTGGTGAGCAATAGCTATGATCTCCAGTCGATGCAAATTCAATGGTTATCTCAACAATTGGAAGGAATCGATGATTCTGGGAACAAGCTTTAAATCAGGATTATACACATCAACATTAGCATTGGAACTAGGATTGACAGTGCAATGCCTCATGATTCGTTCGCCGGCATTATTGAGCATTTCGCAACACATATTCTGTTAACCACATTTTTATTATTGTAGCATTCCTACACACACTCACTCTAACTGTGACCGTAACTAACCATGATCTTAACCATCTGTTTTTCTGTAACTCCTACTTCCAGCATCTAAACGAATCAGGTGAACCACAGGTGGATCCAATGCACGCTCGAGCTGAATGGCGAGTACCGCATTGCAGATAGACCGACAAAAGGAACGGAATATCATTTATCGAGCGTGCCACAAATCATTAGTTATACATGGAATGTATCACAGTATCGACGCCAAGTTAATTACAAATGCATTCGGTTATCGTCAACAATTACTCACAATGATGAAAAATGGCCCTTTCATTGGTTCTTATTGATGCCGAGAACTACTCGAATGCGAGCACTGCCTTAAGGGCAACTTATTGTTAAAACGGAGAGCTTAATCAATCTTTTCCATACACTGTCGTATCTGATATGATGATGATGATTATTATTATTATTTGTTGTTGACCACCATTAATACAACTACACAACTATTGAAGATTGATATAAATAGTGCGAATATTATCGTTAGTTATTTAACGACGTTATGTAACGGACAGTCAACTTTCAGCAACCGGGTCGCACAGGGAGTGTGACCGCCACACTTCTTTCTTCACTTCTCTCGTGCTCGCGTAGTAGACATGTTTGTCGAATGGACGAACAAGTGTTTGTTTTGTTCCTGCTGATTGAGCACTAAATTCATGAAGATCAAATGTTGCTGTTACTGTTGTCGATCGACGCGCACTTATTAGACAATGCACACTGCACTAGACAATCGTTCGAATTTCATCACGTCACTTACGAGAAGCAACTCAATAAAGATCTATTGCTTGGCCATTACATGAATATGCCTTCCTGAGTGCGTATGTCGTTGATGGGATCGTCGTGTCTGATTGTCGGACAATTGCAGCCGATGTTATGACGCAACAAACAAACAAACGGTCAGACAGACAAAACATAGGAACATTGCATTCCGATTGGTTGTCTCAAAAACTCAACGATGACGTTGTTGGGCTCAGCCTATTTCATGCACAGAGATCACACATGAGTTGGGTTGAATTGAAGTGGAAAGTAATGCTACAAACTGCCAACAAATGAGAGAAGAAACATTTATTGTTTTTATCTCGCACTCACTGCTGATTATAACAATAAGAGTGCTTACAGCAGACAGGTGCGTGTTTATAACGTTGGACAACGAAAGCACGCACAGAATCGACTTGTCTAGAATTCCGATTGCGTAATGCGACTCGTCTTGTGGATTTTCGCTTGCTCAGACTCTCTTCATTTTTACAAAATGAAGAAAGCTCTTTTCGAGCTTACAGATTCTAGGCAATGTTCACACCGGTTAATTCGATGACGACGCTACTGTCAGCGAGCACCAGTGACGAGAAGAACAAAACTCAATGTTCCTAAAGAGAGAGGGAGAGAGAGAGAGAGAGAGAGAACTTGAGCAAAAAGTAGACAAGAAGAACTACCGGAGTTGCACACACTGAATGGAAAAAACAACTGACTGTAATCAACAACAATGAAAGGCTTTTACGGAATTCATTAGCACAGTTATACACTTGTTGTTGTAGACTAGGCTGTTGTTGACAACATGAGTTGCACAGAATGAGATATCATTGAGATTGAGCTGGTCATTATTTAGTCACACAACGATGCTCGTTGTGTTTGTTCTGATGTTGTTTGTTGTTGATGCCGTCTAATAGACGCTGTCTATGAATGGCATGTGATTGCTCTGTACACCAGTTATTAGCTGCTCGACAAGTTATTAAGTGAGTGAGTCTGAGTTGATAAAAGATCACGTGCGCTCGCTCATTCATTCGACAGCCCACGAAGCAACAATTGTAAACAGTGACTACCGCAGCAGCAGCAGCAAACAAGCTACTGGCATCGTTGATGCATAGTTTGCATGTAAATTGACTACTGCACTGAACAACTGCATACATTGCACTGCACAAAATGACCAGGAAGCTGGAAAATGTTAGTTTGAGTTTGAAAAGAAAAGAAACAGTCATGTTGGCGAGTTTGTTCGCACATCATTTCTCGCAGAATTCTCACTCACTCAATCTCAAGAACTCCACTTACGCAAGGAATCTTACACGTGTATCGTGGACTGCGATAGATTGCTCGCAAGCGTTTGATAGTACTGGATGAACAGCAAGCAGCAATCGTAGTTGCTTTTTAACGTGAGTCGTTTTTTCGTTATAATCCGATACTAGGCCATGCTGTCCTTTGAAAAAATGAGCAGTGGGCTCATAGCACTTCTACTGTCCACTTAAATTAGCACTCCACTCAAATCTTGCACTGCACATACACACATGTAATGTTATACAAGTGCAGAGCTACAAAATACATTGAGATTGAGTGGAAGCTTACATGTACAAGAATCAGTAGTAAAATTTTGATTGTAAGTGAGCTCAAAACACAGACGAGTTGATTTGTCAGACGAATGTGTAATCTAAATGAACAACAGGAATAATAAACTGACACGCTTGATTGAATTGACGTCCGAACGACTCTCAAATTGTACTCAAGTCCGTCTAGTGATGCTGTTGCTTCAGTTGAGGCTCTCATCTTAGCACATTCACGTGTATGTATCATGTGAGTGTGATAAGCAGGATTAAGGTCAAGCAAGGAGCCAATTAATTAGAGAGCAAACAATGACTAACATGCTGAATGAAAACAACTAACTTAGCATGTATTGTGTTGCCAGTGTTGCATAACTTATTGATAGAACTTATGGGCCACACTACATAAGCTTACAAATTGTTGTAGTACTAGAACAAGTTGAAATTGAAGATAAGCCACTAGCACGGCAATTAACACACGGCAAAACAATGTAGCGTCTTTGACTTGATAATTCGCGACCAACCTTGGCTCTCGAACTCTCACGCATATGATTGAGGAGTCAGTTGGAATCTAATAACTTGGATACAGGTGCATTGTGTCTGTCATTCAATCAGCCAATACAGAGAGTGCAAGCACAAGCGCGAGTGTGTAATTAGCCATCAAAAAGATGTAAATATTTCCTGATCAATCTCACAGACATCCGCATCTCTTTCATTCATTGTATGAAAATTTGTTGTACATATGTATGATTGACAAATTAATTGATAATCTAAATGCTGATAGAAGCTAATGCTAATCGAAATCAATTGCACAAAATGTATTGAAACTGAGTCAATGAATGAATATGTTTCCAATTCTAATTATGAAATGCAATGTTGAAACTTGAAAACAGTTGTCTGATTGACAAACAAAAAGTGCAGTTTGATTTATACAGGTTTGCTTGATACTTATCTTTGCAATACTTAAATGTAATTTTGTCAGCTGTTGTGTATGATACTGGACAAGCAATTGTCTATTTTTATTGCTGCAACCAGGAGCTTTATAAACCTTGTATGAAAAACAACAGGAAACGAATCACACACAACAGTTTAACATAGCAAAACTTACATGTACAGATGCTCTGGCGATCTGAGCTCGTGAAAAGACCCAAAACGTACGAGAGCGGGTAACAAGAAAGCGAAGAAGTTAATATTCTCGAATTACAAGAACTGTCAGTGAGCATTGGGTTTCAAATAATTGTTTGTAGTTTGTAGCGAGATAGTTGAGCGAGTCTGAAGCAAAAATCTATAAACAGAGACATGGACAAAGCTATAGAAAGAGAAAATGAGTTATTCGATTAGAGTTATTTGCCAATTGTGATGTCTAGTTACACTAAGATGGCAACAGCAACAACAATCGTGATAGATGCGGCGTATTGTTCCTGTTTGATCAGATTATCAATAAGAGGATGAAAGTTAAAACAAAAGCGTATGTCACGATTTATCGATCGCTAGTTCATGTCAGAATAGAAGACAAGATGTGGCTTACCTTATCCTACTGCCTCGTAACTAAAACGAAGCAAAAGGGAGGTTTCCATCATGCACCTGTTGTTGTTCATGGAGAGTAGGCACCACGGCGACGACATCGGAGTGAGTCAGTTGGCCACATAGTTCATAGAGAGCAAAATTTAGAGCATTATAAGTCAAGCAACGATTTAACAATATTTTGTCGGACAAACGATTGTTGTCCACTTTTGTTGACTGACTACACTTACTACGGTGAGCTTTGTGTTTAGTCAGCTCTGTTTTGTGTGTTCGTTCGTTCGTTTGTTTGTTTGCTGTTATTAAGGTATGGTGTATTTGATTGTTGCAAAAACAAACTAAACCATGTCTACTCTCTTGCAGCGTGTCACTTTCATTCTCTTGTCGACATCTCTCTCAAGGCATCTGTTTCCATAACTTTCAGCATCAACAAAGTTTACTATCAAAGTTTATAACAAGTTAGCACATGAAACAACATGTGTAATAACACAAAATAGACGAACACGATAATTCGTCGTCGTGATCGTTTGCCTTGATTGTTGAATGATATAAAATGTAGACTTCGGCAAGTAATTCCACATCAAGTAATGCTCAAGCAACTCAACGATTGCTAAGCAGCCGTTTTGCAATTGTGAGCATATTGATTAGACGGATGAAACAATTGCTGTGCGTTGTTTATTCATGAAAGAAAGAAAGAAAGTGAAAAATAAAGCATCTAAGTGTTGATATTTGAAGTAAAGGATACTTGTTGCTTTACACATGCAATGTTATCGAGAAAAAGAAACAATGGTGATTGATTTAACCATTGCCATAGGTGGAATCGACTCAACTGTTGCTATGTGTATAACACTTGAGTTAATTCAAGGTGCATTTGTTTGAGTGAACCATCAACACATACTCGCATAAGATGAACGAGTACAGCAAGCTAGCAGCAGTACGTAGTGAGCACCAAACGTGAAAACAACAATAACAAATTCGGCAAGCTTTTAGTTAAAGAATATGCAGATAAAGAAGCAACAGGTTGTGAGTTAATGTTGAAGAACAGAAGTAACAATGATGAGCGAAGTTGACATCAGAAAACATTAGTAAATCGTTGATACGCACACAGCTAACAGCAGTAAACTGACAAGCAGGCACACAAACGGATGGACATACGAATAGACGAATGAACGAACTCAAAGATTGGAAGCTTAAGAATGAATGAGTTATCGAGAGAAATGTGTACATGAAACAAAAGAAGAGCGAAGGAGGCGGAGCAAGCGAGGGCGGACACTTGTACAGTGTAATGTAACTTCTGTTAGAGTCTAGTGCATACAACCATTGGTTAGATTGGCAGTACAAACACAAAGAGATTGCTGTGTGTATGTTAGAACAGCAACAAACACTCATTTTATCGCACTGACTTCTTTCACTTTGATTTTTCCACTGATTCTTTTGATTCTAGTGATTTTATGAGGTTTCATACGTTGGCATACGAACGAGTTGTAGCTGTAAATTGTCCAGTAAATACACTGCTTTGATTGCATTGTAAGTGTAGTAGTGTAAACACTAACAACAATGATGATGATAAACGAGAGCAAGAACAGTTATGCGCGCCTAAACGAGACAGTGCACGCAACATGCACCGTTATGTTCCGTTCGTCCGTGCGTTCAACGTTAATCTACTATCTACTAGCTACTAGCTAGCGAGCTTGCTGACCATGCTATGACAGTGCGAGCGCTTAACTGGAAGTAAGCCTGGTCGCCAGCGAGCTTGCTGGCAAGTGTTATAGCCATCGAAAAGGAAGAGTGAAAAGGCCGGCACACAATTAAATGCGAGCCGATTCTCATTAAACGAGCTTTATCTACTGTTGGCTTGTCTCCAGCAACTCTGGCTGTTTGTTGCTGCTGTTGATGCCTTTGTTTTTCTTGTTGTTGTTGTTGTTGTTGTTGTTGTTGTGAGGCAAGTGGACACAGGTAAACGTGCTCACTCTGAGTGTGTACCTGTTGTGTGCGTGTGTGTGTGTGATCAACACCAAAAACTAGGCATCAATTGCAAGAGCGAGCAAGCGAGTGACAGTTGTTGTTGTTGCTGCTGCTGCTGCTAAAGTGAATCAATACACCAGCATTCAAATGTGAGCAGTCACTTTCAATGAACCAATCAGCAAAGTGGCGATCACGTATTCAGTATTCATTATTCAATGTGCAAGTGAAGTGCAAGTTGAGTTGAGAGTCAGTTAAAGTTGATTAGTCAATCAGTTTCGAAGTAACTTTCGCTCACGATCACACCATGACTCAACACTCAGAGTAATAGCAGCAACTATCGGACAAACAAACAACAACTGTCGATACTAAAATCAATCCAAAGTGATGTCATAAAAGGACGATAGCGATAGTAACAGCAACAGCAACAAATACACCTAGAACGTGCCGAATAAAGAATCAACATTCGAGTGACTGAAGTAACGAAAGTAGCGAAAGTCAAGTGTTGAGTCTGAGTGATTTCATGATTAAACGTCCAAAGAGTAATTTTGAGTGATTTTTACGCTCACGACGAATCGATAATACCAATACCGATACCAATACCGTTACCGTTACCGATACCGACTGGTCCGTGCGTGAGCCCGTGAGTCCGTTTGTCCGTCCAGCTGGCCGGTCAACAATTGTCCATCAAGTAAACACATCTCAATCGATCAATCAATCAATTCATAGCGAACAAAGCTACAGAGGGAGTTGAGTCGAACACATCACATTTGCATTCGTACATTAAGTTAGTCAACTTGAGAGGGGCAAGCCTCATCTTCTCGCACTCCTTCTTCTTCTTTTGCAAGCAAACAACAAGTGAAACAGAGACCAAGACGAAGCAACGACACTTAACTCGAACGAATAAATAAGATTGAACAATACACCACACTTATGACATATTCAGTGTCTATATTCGGTGTTGTCAATGCATAGTGATTGATACATTGATGGCCCATTACAGCGTTGATTAAAAGCCACACACATTTGGTCTTTTAGTGTGCGCTTGCAGTCAGTTTTTCGGTTAGTGGCTTCTAGCTGATAGTTGAGTGTTGGTCATAACAAACACTTTACAAAACAAAAATACGAATACCAACACAGAGTTCACAACTAAAAAGTTAAAAGAAAAATCTTTCATTAGGAGAAACAACAACAGGCAAATGACATCTATCTTGTAGAATCAACAAATAGCATTTACAAACGAACAATTGGAGCAAGAAAGCTAAAAGAGCAAGCGAACAAAAGGGAAATAAACATGAAGCGTCCAAGCATCTCAATAATTTATGCCTCAATTAGGCGCACCGCATTGCCATATCGTCAGCGTACAGCGAGCGCCGCATTAGCTGTGATTGTTCTCGTGGAATGTGTAACTGTTTGTGTCATAGCACAAGGAGCCAACGATCAGCTCCGATTGCAGCAACGAAAACAACAACAAACAGCACCTGTCAACAACGACGACAGTGCCACAGCGACTGGCGCACTGAGCAATCTGGAGCCAGCCGCCGAGCCATACTCATTCGCTTACTCGGCCCCATCAGACAACGGTAAGTTCACTCACTAACTTGTGCTTTGACTTCGGTTCTTTAGAGAGCAATCTATTGCTAACTCTATTGCTTTAATCTCGATTGTTCACAACACTCACATACAGGTGGAATGTTTACGCACCAAGAACAAAGCGATAGCACTGGCAAAGTGACTGGATTCTACACGATCCTCGGTGACGATGGCCGTCAGCGTCGCGTCGACTATGTGGCCGACAGCAACGGCTATCGGGCCACCATCAACACCAACGAAATAGGTACGCGCAACAGCGAGGCGGCCGACGCACGCTACGTGGTCGATGCGCCCAGCCAGGGACAATTGGACAACGCGCGCATCTCGGCCAAAATGTATCAGGAGCTCGAATTGGCGCACCTGCGCGAGGCCCGTTCATCATTGGAACTTGTCAACAACAACATCAATAGCAACAGCAACAGCAACAGCAATAGTCACAACGACGATAACGACACTAACACACCACAGCGCCAACAAACAAGCAAACATCAACGCCAAGCAGCAGCATCATCATCTGACGTGAATCTCGTCGACGATTCGCTCGCTGATCAGTTGAGTGCTCCAGCCGAACAACAATTCGGCAACAATTTGGGTGTCGTCAGTGGCGGTTACTCGAGCTCGAGCTCAAGTCAGACAGCAGCTCAACAGCAAGCAAGTGGCGGTGCGAGCAACTCGATTGAGTTGCTCGACGGAGGTCGTCGTGAGATCATCACCGACTTTCGTATTGTTGACGAGCAATCGCAGCCACAGCCACAGCCACAATTCGGACAACAATCGCTTCAATCGAATCAAAACTTAGGCCAATCTTATCAATATCAATATCAGCAAGAGGACACGAGCTCTAACTCTAACATCAATATCAACGAGGAATCCGAATCGCCCGTTGACGTAGAGCGCGCTAATCAAGGCCAAGCTCCGCAATCCAACTTTCAAATTCAATCAGTGAATAAGTACCAGAACCAGAATCCAATCAATCAGCGGCCGTTTGAGGTGCAACAAGCAGTGGACACAGTCGAATCTGACAAGCAGCAGCTCGATAATCAGTCGCAAGTGCAATTTGAGGGTGAAAACAACCAAATTCAAGCTCAAGTGCAGCCGCAGCCGCAGCCACAACAACCACAACGTTTGTCAGCGGACAGACAAACGGTAAATATCAAAGTGGAACAACAGCAGCGCCCTCAATCAATCAAGGACAACAATTCAAATTTCCAGCAGCAATCTGAGCAACAGCAGCAAGCTAATTTGCAGCAGCAGCAGCAGCAAAATCAATTCGTTCAAACGAGCACCAGCAATCCAGAAGTCAATTTGAACGATCAAATTCAATCTCAACCTCAGATACAAACTCAGCCGCAGCCGCAGCCGCAGCTGCAGCCCCAAACTCAAACGCTAAGTAAACAAAATGATCAGGAAACATTCAGTAGTAACAGCGGCGGCAACTCTAATATAAACTCTAACAGACAGACGACGAACAACATTTGGGAGCAAAACAACGATAGCAACAATTTTGATTACGACGATCGACCTGTGGCTAACGTGCCCGTGCAACGTGTGCCGGCGCCCAATTTGCAGCCAACAACGATCGCTGGCAACGCCAATGTGCAGCCAGCTGCAGCTAAGCAGCAATTTGTTGACTTTGGACGCCCGTCAATTGGGCAGCAGCCGTCGCGATTGGACCAGTGGCAACAATTGAACGCCAACCAAGTGGCCAATCAACAGTTCCAGCAGGACAATCAACAGGTGCAACAAGAGCAAGAGCAGCAAGACCAAAACGACCAGCAAATTCCCACACGACCGGCAACAGCAACAGTAATCGCCGCTAGTCTCAGTCCGACTGTTGGCACCAAACTGTCACCCACTACAACGGCAACTCCAATTGAGACCACATCATTTCAGTCAGCTGAGCAATTCAACAGCAACAATGTCCAACAGAATACTAATTCCAATTTTGTGAACACCCAGTTTCGTCCAACTTCCACTCAAAGTTCGTTCTTCAGAGGAGATTCGATAACAACCACACCAGCAGCAATAACAACAACTGCGGTAACCAAAACCATTTCGTTAGCGACAACAACTGTCGCTCCAACGATAACAACGCCAACGACGACAACAACGATAGCAGTGTCATCGTTGTCGGACGACCAAAGTCAAAGCTCAGACGACGAGCGGGGCACGAATAACGTGAATAATGTTGTTGTTGGCCTTCAGAGAGACGAGCAAATTGAACAATTTCGCATTCCAACCACCACCGCCGCCAGCACAACGACAACCACGCGGCGTCCGTTGCGGGAAACAACAATCAAATTGTTCCAACAGCAACAGCAGCGTCTCACTACACAGCAACAAGTCAATAATGACAACGGCAGCAACACGGTGCAAACTGAGGCGCCCGGCATCACGCGTCTCGTCGTTGGTCAACAAACAAAAGGAGGTCGAGTCACTAATCAGATTCAGTTTGCACAAACTACGCGCCAGCCATTACAAAGGCAGCAACTTTCATCTGGCAACTTTGAGCAACAACAGCAGCAGCAGCTCGATAGACAGCCAGTGCAAGTGCCAGCACAACAGAAAACGACTCCCAATCAAAGCTTGGTCACAGTGATTCGTGGTCAGCAGCAGCAGCAGCAGCCCTCAAGCAATATTGTTGCAAATAATGCACGGGAACAACAATTCGGTAACAAGCAAACAACCACCACGACGAGAACGAAGACAGGCGGATCACAGAAATTGACAACGGGCGTCGTGAACAGAGTGCCGGTAACGCAAGTACAAACTGTGATCAAGGGATCAACGAAAGGCGGCTCGACGGGCCAAAAGAATGGCTCGCGTCGACGACCTAGCGAGCAGCTATCAGTTCAGAGATTTCAGCAGCAACAGAACACTAACAGCAACAATTTTGTCCAAGTTCCATACACCAAACAACAACAACAGCCGCAAACTAACAGCATCAAGCAATTGGCACGTGTCGTGATCTCTCCTACGACAAAATCAACACCCGTTGCGACTGTCACAACAACCACACCAACTTCAAAATTCATTCAGCAACAACAACAACAAATTGTCACAACACCGAGTACCAACTTCATAGGCAACGTTGGTGCATCAACTAAACAAAGCCAAAACGAGCCCGTTTTCGGCGATGTTCAACAACAACCAATCACTACAACACCAGTGTCAACCAAAGGATCATTGATCGTAACGACAACACCTGCCATTAGCACTACCTTTTCAACGGCAACAGCACCCACATCATTCAGCTCATCATCGTCTGCTCAAAGTCAAAACCAAAACACCAATCAAAACAACTGGCAAAATGTTTTCAAACAATTGCAACCACGACCTGAGCAAAATGTAAACACCAACATCAACGTTAACAATGGCGTAAAGACAAAGCAACCACAGCGACAATTGAGCCCAGCCACCAATGCACCGACTACATCGTTCTCGAAGATAGTGCGTCCCATTAATCCGGCAATTAGCAATCAACAGCAATCAGTAGTATCGCAACAACAACAAGGTGGCACAAAAGGCACCGTGTCAAGTGTCTCAAGTGTTACCCAACTACAGCAGTCGAACAATTTCCAGCAACAACAGCCAATAGTTCAACCACGACAACCGCAAGCGCCGATAACGACAACAATAGCAACAAAAACAAATGAACAATTGTTCGTGCCAATCACAACGCCAATCAGTACGCCAATCCAAATACAAACGATCACCACACCGACAACAACAACAGCAGCAGCTAAATCAGTGCAGCAACGACCTCAACAGACAGTGTCGCAATTCTTCGGTAACAATTGGAACAACAGTGGCGCATCGAAAAATCAATGGACCGGCATCAAGGGCGGCTCCTCGGCTGCCTCAAGCTCGAGCCTCAACTCGAACGGCAATAATTTTGTCAAGCAGCAGCAACAGTCAAATAATCGAGCGCAGGACAATTATGACACCACCAACTTAGATTGGCGCACATTGGGCGGCAATGCCGGCACAGACACATCAGCTCGCCAATCATCGTCGTCTTCCAGTTCCTCGTCGTCATTCGGGACACGCCTATCATCGTCAGCGTCTCGTGGTTGAAAGCGAGACGAGCGAGACGAACAGCCTAAACAGCAATTGCTCTCAATTTATCATTCGTTCATTCGTTATTAGTCAAGTTTTAACTAATAATTAACTTGGAATCGTGACACGAGATACCATTGCCATGAGATACTAGCACACTCACTAAGCTTTGAAGCCATAAAGCAATCAATGAAGTGACTAGTGTTGATTAGTGAAACTAAAAGCCAACAAAGCTTACAACAGAGCTCAAGATGAAGCCAATCAGCTCAAAACACATACACACACTGTTAGAATACATGAATTCAACTTCGGCGCTTGCACAAACGCTGAAAGGTAACAATTGAATTTGCTTTATTGCACGATCCTTTTGCAAGCAGAGCGAGCGGGACTCGCGACAGCATGCTTGCATCAAGCAAAGAGAATCAGTCAGTAAGGTTGTTGGCGGTTCGAAGTAAACAGATATATCTACAATAAAAAATGCGTTAGTAAAACTCACACACATTTGATTACAAGCAGTCAATTCAATCCATACCAATTAATCAATCCAATTTATAGAGATCAAATACTATAGACATCGATCAATCAATGCAGTTTTCAATGAATTACAAGTAAAGTAGTTTTGTAAATGTTATTATTATTACTTCAGTTAATTATTACGATCACTAATCAATATTTAGTGGTCAGCGTAGATTTTATATCTTTTTTGAGTATTGCGAAACTACTATTGCTTTTGTGAGTTTGTTATTGTTGCTTTAAGATGATGATGATGGCCAAGCTAAGCCAACGTGACAGGTGCCTGAATGTGCATCATTCGTTTTGGTTCGTACGGCGTCTCGCGCTCCACCATCTGGATGCAGTCGATGATGGGACACACGGACACGCACAGCGTGCACCCTGTGCACGTGTCAGTGTTGACGCGCGCCACGTGCGTCTGTTTATCAAACTCGATGGCCTGGTAACCGGAATCGTTGCACGTCATGTAGCATTTGCCGCAATTGATGCACAGGTCGTCGTTGATTAGCGCCACCACCTGTTGGCTGTTGTCCAGCTCCTGATATGAGCCAATGTTGGCGTTGGCCAAACTGACCAATTGGCGCACATTCACCTGTTTGCCCTCATCGACTCGATTGATTTCATCTCTCACTGGAATATTGTTAGAATGTTCATGATCATGTTGTTGAATGTACGACGATTGGTTGTTGTGTCGCGCTTGCATCTCCAACTGTTGCCGTTTGTTCAGATACGGCCCAAAGAAAGGCAACGTCGTCTTCTTATCACTAGAATGAAGAACATCCGTTGCATTAGATCCGTTGATAGAGTGCACAGGTTTACCACGCTGGCGCGCCACAAATGGTTGCAGTAAGCGTTGGCCGCGCCACCGGTGCGCCTGGCGCGACGAGCGCAAATAGAGCAACGCACGCAGACCGGAGGTGAGGTCGTCAATTATCGAGAAGTCCTGATTTTGAACCGCCGAGCAGATTTGCACGCACGACGCGCCGCTCATTATGAACTGGAGCGCTGTGTCGGCCGAATCACAGCCACCGGTGGCCAGGATCGGATAGCCGGGCAACGCTTTCGCAATCGATGCCACGGCACGTAGCGCCAACGGCCGAATGGCGTTGCCCGAGACGCCGCCATACGTGGTGCGCGCCTCGCGACCTACCGCTGGCCACGGCTTGCCGTCCGGCTCGATGCTCATCAAGCCCGAGACGGTGTTGATCACCGTGACGCCGTGCGCGCCGCCCTCGTGAGCCGCGCGTGCAATATCGACGATGTTGGTCACATTGGGAGTGAGCTTCGCAAACACCGGCACCAGCCTCTTCTTCTTTGTCACCGGCTTCATCTCTTCTTCTTCAAACTTGCTAGGATCCACCTCGCTGTTGGTAGCCTCCGCAGATGCTTGAACGACCCACCGACAGATGTCGCGCACCATTGCCGGTGATTGGCCGCACGCCAAGCCCATGCCGCGCTCTCCCATTCCGTGCGGGCACGACAGGTTCAATTCGAGCGCATCAGCGCCGGCCAACGTGGCCAGACGCGCCAACTGACGCCAATCGGACTCGTTGTAGGCACACATGATGCTCGCTATGACCACTTTACGCGGATGCAACCGCTTTAGCTGTCCGATAGCCGCCAGCCAGTAGGCGCACGATTTCTCGCTGATCAATTCAATGTTGAGAAACGAGCTCTGATTGGGGCCGTAGTTGTGGCCTGAGGTGGTGCCGCGTACAATGCGCGGTGACACGTTCGTAACGTTGTCCTTGTCCAGGGCGAACGTCTTGGTGACGGCAAACGCCCAGCCTGCGTCGAAGGCGCGCCGAATCATGGCCGCCGACGTGGTGGGTGGCGCCGACGCCAGGCCGAATGGATTCTCGAACCTCAGTCCACACACTTCGATGCTGAGTGACACTCGGTCCACCGGCGTCCACATGAGTGGCACCTCAGCCAGCGGTACTTGTGCACTTTTCCACTCTTGCTCTTCTTCTCTCTTCGATTTTCTGTGGTTGACTTCCAAGGACTTCAACTGGTCGTCACTAACTTCTTTTGTCGTCGTCGTCGTCGTTGTCTTCGTCGATGACACAAGGTAACGGTGCATGTGATAGGCGGCCGTTTTGCCATCGTTGACTGCTTCGACAGTAGTTTCACAGTGCCCGCTGAGGTCGCCGCCACACCAAACGCCTCTCACGCTCGTCTGCATACTCGTCGTGTCGATTGTGGGTAAATTGGTCGATTTATTGAGCTTGACGGGCGCCAGGGCCTCAATTACGTCTTGATTGTCGAGTCTCGATCCGAACGCTGATATTACTACGTCACATTTGAGATTGAAAGTCTGCTCGTCGATCTTCTCGTTATTGCTTCGTTCTCGCTGTTGTTCTTCTCGTCCATTGTTGTCAGCGGATCGTTGTTGCGCCACATTTTCGCTTCTAATGTTGTCCAATGTCTTGACAAACTCCAGGCCAACAATCGAGCGTTGATCGTCGGACAACAGCACTTGTTTGGGGGCCACGAACGGCATGAACTCGCACTTTTCCTCGATGGCCAAGCTCACCTCCTCAGGCACGGCACGGATGTCGCTGAAGCCACGCCGGAAGGCAACAAACACGCGCCGAGCGCCACAACGCAGCGCCGACGTCGCACAATCGAACGCTGTGTCGCCGCAGCCCAACACGACGACGGTTTTGCGCCGAAAATTGGGCAATCTAGATTCCACTTGTGTATTAGTTGCTGTCGCTTCTATTGATTTTGATCGGCAACAGCCTGTTGCTTCTTGCTTAGCTACAGGTTGATTCGGTGATTGTTGCTGCTGGCCACAGCAAGATTTGGCGGAAGACGAACAGCACGAGTTTGTGACACTGTTAGTGCCATTTGAAGCTCCGTTTGACGACAACACTGGCGTCAAACGTTTACTAGTCACTGCCACACGCGGCAAGAACGATTTCGACGTGTAAAATCCATGCTCTTCGTTTAAGTGCTGAAATATGGGCGCCAACGATGGCTCTGGTTTGCCAATGCCCACGAACACGGCGCGAAATTTGCGCCGTTGGGCGCGCTCACAGGTGCCGTTCAGCAACGACTCAACCGTGAGGCCGTGCGCCGCCGACAACGGAGCCTCGTACACTATTTTCACGCCCAGATCGCACATGAATTGCACCTCAAAATCTACTGCATCATAGGGCAAACGATATTGTGGTATTTCTGTGAGCGATAGACCGCCCGGCGCGGCCAGACGCTCAAAGATCGTGATGTCGGTGTGTCCGAGCCGGGCTAAATATGTGGCACAGCTGATACTGGCCGGTCCGCAGCCCAACAAAGCGATCGGCTGCTCGTACAATTGAGGCGAGCGAGCGCGCGCTTCCACAATGTGAGGGGCACAAATTTGGCGCAAATTCATTGCCTTGAACATTTCCACGGCAAACTGTTGTAGACCGCCTATGTTGATGGGGCCCTCTTCGGAGGCGTACAGATTGCACGAGCCGACACACAAGTCGCTCGTTGGGCACACCATGCCGCACGTCAAGCCGAGTGGATTGTCGCTCATAATCGTACGCGCCGCACCGTAATAATTGCCATTGGCGATCATTCCAATGAACGATTTCACATCGATTTGTGTGGGACAACTGTTGGAGCACGGCGCGTCGGCACACTTCAAGCAACGTGAAGCCTCCTTGAGCGCGGCCCGTTCGCTCAGCGTTGTATGCTTGATGTCGTCGAAGTTGTTCTCGAACCATGTCGGCTCTTCTTCTCCATTTTCTGCTTGCAGCCGATATTTGCCCGCCAAAGTGTTGCGCTTCCAGTGACGCTTGCTGTCTTTGGTCACAACTGTCGGCTGCAGCTTGGCGCCGGTTCGCGGGCGCGGATTCAGCGTCAACAAACTCTCAATGTCGGCGCTTTCGTAGACCAATGAGCATTTGTCTCTATTGACGTCCGCAATTGTTGCCGATTGCGATTTATCCACACTTGTTGGTGCCATTCTTGTTCACTAATTGATGTTTTGTTATCGTTTTTCTTCTAATACAAATATAACAACTAATCTTGTTCTGCTCTATGATCTTGCTTCTCGCTTGTTGTGTCGTTTACTTTACATGCGAATGTAGAAAATTCTCAAATCAACAACTAAACACTCACACGGTCAATCTCATGACTTGTTGACTTCCAATTGTATTATGACTTGAATTGAGCTCGCCAATCATCAAGTGTGACACAATCAACTGCAGAAGCAGCACCAACAATAACAGCGCTACGACAACAGTGACATCGCGTTATGATACGCACGTACGTATGCTCGTTTGTTCGTTAGTAACTATCGACCGACCAAGCGATTGCAAAACACAATCAAATTGATTCTGCTGACTAGGCTGTGACTCATTTTGTTGCATAGTTCTTTCTCTCTCTCCCAGTCTCGTTCTCTATCGCTCGTTTAATCGATATTTTATTGCTGCTTGTTCGCTGGCTCGACTAAATATTCGATCGCTCGTTGTCTGGCTCGCGAGCTCACTTGGAATTACGAACAACTATTTACTGTAAGTGAACTGTACAACAACAGTCGTGTCTCCCAGCCGAAGCATAGATATCAATCAATCAGTGCAAAGCTGAGAAACGACAGCAGTTAGTGTCGCTGTCAAACAAAAACATTCAAGCTATGAACAGGTTTTAACTACCAGAATCTACGCAATCGTATCGATGGCAATGGCTACCAATACACTGGAGTCGATACAATCAAAAAAAATTGTCGCCGACCACATATCGCAAACCGCGGCATTGCGAGTAAGCGCAATAACTTTGTGTCAATCGTGTGTGTCTTAATATCGCTTTCGCTGAAAGATGCAGCATCGACTAAAATAATAGCTGAGATATGAGAAGGAGAAGAAGAGATATACAACGGTGGCAATTAACAAAATAGGTTAAATAAAATCACAAGAGCGCGATACATAATTTTACTAGTCACGCGACAAAGGCTGGCTGGGCGCATTACTAGCCCTGACTCGGAATGTTGAGCCTATAAGACGCCCAAAAATCATCCATAGACGGAGAAAATTATTAACAATAAGACAATCATTTGTACAAGATAATTATCAATCCACCGTATCGTGAAACGAATCGTGCACCAATGGATCGCTCAAGTCGGACAAATTGGGCGTCTGGAAGTTGGGCAAATCGTTAGCGTCATCGTTGGGTGGATGTAAATTGTGCTTAGGTGACTCAATATGGGTAGACACGTCGGTCTCTGCGATGTCCTCTGTTGAAGTCAGACTCTTCGGCAGTTCATTAGAATCGTCATGAATTGCGCTCGAGTTCAATGTGACACGACGCAGCTCATCAGCAGCCAATGTCGATTCAACAGTTGGCTTATGATTGGGCACAATTGTAAAATCAGGCACACGTGCAGATGGTGTAACGATAACAGACGTATCTGTGTTATCATCGTTCATGTCGGTTTCTCCCTCACTGAGCGCATCTAAACTGTCTGTAGTTCTATCGTCAATTACCAATTCGTTACTGGTTTCGTCCAATTCACTCTTGGCACCTTGGCTTTGCTTCTCGCCGTCGTTCATGCTTGCTGCTTGATGAGTGATTGTTATTTCGTCTGTTGAATCTTTACCATCTGTGTATCCTGCTTTACTTTCAGATCCTTCGTTTGTATTGTTGCTGCCGCTGTATTTGTTGTTCACGTCATCACTAGCTTCCGTGTCAACGTCAGCTATGAGCCTGTCCAAATCGTGATCTTTTCTCACTTTATCATCTTCTTCATCATCACTGAATAACTTTCCTGCCATGTAAGTGCGAGCCGCTGGCGTATCGGCTTTCTCTCGCTTTATCTTTGCTTGAATTGGACGATTGATGTCATCATAGTCTTCGCCATCCGAATTGATTGTTATGGGCACTTGATCACCGGAGTCGTCAAAATAACGTGGACATGTCATTGTCCAATCAAAAGGTTCGTCTTTCACGATGCTATTAAATAACGATCCTTGCGTATTGAGTCGAGCTAACGCGTAAGTATCGGTGAGCATGTCCTGATATTTAGACATATTCAACTTTTCGAGCACTACAACAGGTTTCATGAATAATTTTTCACTCTTCAATATCTTAACATGTAGATTGCCATGGACTCGCAATTCGAAACCAGGATATGGAGACTCTTTATCATTCTCACTCTGGTGTTGGCTCTGTACGGGCGGAGGACTCGGCGTCGGAGGGGCCGGTGTGACCTTTGGACGTCCAACTTTGCCAATCTTGTAGTTCTTAAGCTTCTTGGCGGCGTCCTCGTTGGTTTTCTTGGGTAGAGGCGCCTTCTTGGCAAGCTGGGAAGGTTTCTTCGATTGCATATCTGCTAGTTTTCGATTCTCGGACACTTTCTTAGCCGCTGCTCTTGCAACATTTTCGGCATAGGATGAAGTAGAAGGCTTGGTAGTGGTAGGCATCGGAGGAGATGATACTCGAGGCTCGTCTTCAGTGGTCACATTGACATCTGATCCGACTGTCTGCTCTGTAGGAACTCGAGGCATTGGTGGTCTGACTCTCCTAGGAGCAGGCTCCCAATCTAGCTCGGGATCTTTCTTGGCAATTGCTTCCCATACGAGATCGAGCTTCTTCTTGTTAGCCAAAATGTCGGAATTTGTTGTCTTGATTCGCTCTTCACACGAACGATAACGCGAATTATTGTACGAATTGAACGCGCCACGTGCTTCACGAATCATGTTACACTTATCGTTCTCATATTTTGCAAGTGACTGTTCTAAACGACTTAGTAACTGTGTGAGTTCGCGGCGGCGAATCTTAAGCTCTTCCATGTCCGTGTTGTCGAAAGGATTTACGTCGGGTTGAACTGCTGCTTGCGGCACTTTAGGTATACGCGGAATCTTACCAACCACCTCTGATGCGTTTGGAGTTTCTTTAGGTGCTGGCTTATGAACAAAAGTGGCGCTAGCGAAGGTTGCTGTAGTAGAGAGTCGAGGTCCTGGACTTCGATTAGAATCAAACGAGTTAGATGTGGAACGCGCGTGATCAGTAGATATCGATCCAAAATTGTTTTGTGAGTTTCTTTCTGGAATAATGTCGCTTGTGTCCATGGGAACTCCAGTATAGTCGTCCTTATCGTTGCTAGGACGTGCTGGTGGCCGAGAGAAAGATTGTTGCTTCCTATTGAATCGATACTTCGGATCCGGTCTGAACTTAACAGGATTGTAACTCGATTGAACCCTGGGACGATATCCTGATGTAGGTACATTATGTTCGTGCGTCGAAGAAGTATCAAAGCTAGAAGTGGAGGGGTGATACCTGCGCTGACCTTGATTTTGCTCTTGATCGTTAATATTAGAAACATTGGAAATTTGCGATGGATGAACTGTATCTGGAACAAATGGTCCAATCTTGTTCGTCGGTCTGGCCAATTCTACAAGCGACGGATTGGTGCGATCTTCTTCAGTGAGAGTCGGGTTCCATTCAGGCACTACGGGTTGTTGATGTCGGGCTCTGTATTTCTCGGCCAATTTATCAATTTCAGGATCACGATTAGATGAGGACGTTGACGAGTGCGACGTCCATGCAGTTTGGTGCGTATGTGGTCTCGCCTGTTTTGGAGCTGAATCTGAACGCCACCTATCGTTGCCGTTTCCAGTTCCGATGGTGCCGCCGAATGAAGTATCAGGGGTCCATCTGGGCGCCTTTGGAGGTTCGGGTCGCCCAAATGATGAAGATGAATTGAATGATGGGCCAACATTCTTGAATGTGGCCGACCCTGCTCTAGGCTCGGTGGCAAACGAAGGATTCGATTGGCTTGAAGATGGCGGTAACAGAGGTATCGCTGGCACCGCTGTCGGCAGTTGTGTGGAGCTTGGGGGTGGCACTGGCGGTTCGGGTTCCTTGAGGGTACGCGGTTGCCGGAATACATTCGATTCGAAACTGACCAAAGATGGATTTTGCAAAGATGGTACAATGAGTTCATCGGCTGACACAGTAGGTTCGCTTGGTTGCATTGCCCGCTTGTTAGCCTCGTGTTGGTGCATTAATTGTTTGATATCTTCCAGATCATCAACTTCGTCGTCTTCATCATTCTCAATACCGTAATGGTACGAGTTGGATAAATATGAATGATTCATGATGTTGCGTTGTTCGTTGTGTCAATCAAGATTAAATTGTAGAGATACTGAATTATGAGAGAGCGTGAGAGAAAGAGAGAGAGCGACCAACAACAAAAAACAACAACCATTCATCAATGCCGCGCAATGCCAGACGTTGATTGAGCTGCTGCTGGTCCAAGCTCACTTGATACACTAGCCAACGTGTTATGTTAGTGAAGTTCAGCAATTGGTGGGGGCTGGCACTGTGTTATATAATAATCATAATTATAATTTCGATAAAATAATAATGATGATGATCGTCGAATGGGTTAACCAACACCCGTACAACAGTGTGTTGCTGCTCGAGTTCAAAGTCAAAGCGACCAGCAGCTCATACTGTGCGTTAGTGCCTCTGGTTCTCTCTCGGCGGTGCGAGTGCACGAACGATCGCGACACAACGCACAGCGCATGGCATGACAAACTGTTGTGCGCACAATCTGAGTGTGAGCCGCTAACGTCCCCCATAAAAATGATGACTTTTTTGTTTAAATCGAGCGCGCATCGTTTGACCTGCCTACGCAGGTATCACACACACACACACACACACAAACAGTTGTCGCGCCGTGAAGAGTAAGCACATGCAAGAGAGGAACGAGATGTGTTTTGATCAACGTGCACTGTCAGACTGCCCGCTGTAAGTTTATTCATGTTGGTTATATAGCAGAGTTATTACAAAGCAGAGTGAGTAAATAAGGCAATAGCTCTACGGTGAAGTCAGAGTAATTACATCGCGTGTACATAAAGTCGGAGCACTTACATTCCGCCCCTGTAGCTTTGGAAAAGCTACATAGCAGGTAGATTGCGACGTATCCGTGTATAGTGGAAGCGGTTTTTAAGGATGGTTGGTGGCTCGGCGCGATCTTGATCGGGAACGAGAACGTGAATTTGAGCGAGAAAGAGTAGTCGATGCTCCGCGTTTACGTTCTACACGCCTAGCTAATCGATTCAAGATGTTCGGGCTGATAGTCTCGGCAGGCGGTGATTCTTGTTCGCTCGGCGCATTAAGAGTTAATGCAAGGCGCTGCATTCGGTGGCTCGCACGATATGCCAATACGAACAATACAACTATCACGGCCAATATCAGTGTGAATGTAGGTATGAGCCAGTGGCACAAGTTTTGCTGAAAACGAGTTGAGCGGTTCAGTCGCCTTGCGTAACGTTTCCAACCTGTGGTGGACGTAGTCACGCTGATGATCTATCGGGTCAAGAAGTTTGTTAACGGTGAAATCGGACTGCGGAATTTTGGGCATTCGTACGCCTTTGTGGATTATAGTAAGAGTGTAGTTAGAATCATCTATGAGCAATTCGGTATCCGACGTCACAATGAAGACGTGGTGAGGACACGGTTGCTTCTCCTTATTCACCGTCACGTTGTGAAGAGGACAGTAAACATAACGCAATTCCTTTTCATAAAACACCTGAATTGGTACAGGACTAATATCTGCCAAATTGTCCTTTGAGCTGTCTTTGGCAACGCGCTCGGTGACGTGCCATGAGCGTTCCGGCAGGTTTTCTAAGCTCATGAGGCGGCTGTTGCATCCTGGGTGGATCACCAGGTGATCGGTTGGGTCGTGGGGATCCGGGAGTGGCGTGGCACATTTCTGATTTTTATCGAATAGCACCGCCCCGGGTCCAATGTATTCTTTGATACATAAAGCGGCGTCAGTCTCTTCCAGAAGTCGGAAAGGCTTTGCAACTAGCTCTTCTATGTGTGGGTCGACTACATCGACATCGATAGAGATACGTGTGCTGTTGGTGAATACGCAATCGCGTTTTCTCGGGTTTTGATATGCGTCAAAGTCCCAGAGACCACCACTGAGTACTTCAATGGCTAAAGTATCGACTTGGTCTTTGCGCCACGAGTGCGATAGTGATCTCAGACTGTTCTTAACTGTCTCGAATGCGGCCATTTCACTAGCCGTATCAATGGCTAGTGAAATGGTGGTGGTATCTGTTGTAGCAACGAGCGCGGGAATTCGTTTTGTTTTTTGAGGGCCACCTTCATCACTTCATTGTCATCCCTAAGCATTTCGAGTGTCCGCTCTATGCGCCTGATGCGCTCGTCCGCATTGCTCTGTATATGAGTCAACCTCTCAATATCGTTGCTATGCTGCATGTCACGGAAGACTCCGGTCAGTGACAAAACGGCGGTGACCAGCGTAAAAGCTGTTTTCGCTACCGTGAATACTGGTGAGCGAGACTCGCGGATTTTAAATTATCCAGTCTCCTGATACAATTTGGTGTGACACATAGTTTCCAACGGCCTGCGAATAAGATTTTGCCACTCGCGACACCTGTAGGCAAAGTGACCGTCCTTATGGTTCCAAGATCGTTTGGTTCGGGCGCCGATCTACGTGAAGTTATTAAGCTACAGTATCAAAAGTATGGCAGTTACCGTGCTGTGGGTCGTTTGAATGGCTGTGTGGTCAAACAGTCAAGCATATCGTGCATAATTTGCACAAAGAAAACAAGAAAAAGCCAGGTCCAAAGCAAAAAATCACCAAAAGAGATGAAAGAAACGTCAAAAGGTGCATCGAGAAGCTCAATAAGCGCGACGAGCGCGTTACAAGCAGCAAAGTTCAGCGCGACTGCGACTTACTGCACGTGAGCACACGCACCATTCGCACCAACCTTCGTTTTATGGGCTACAACTTCCAAGAAGCATCGGACAAAATCATGCACACAGCCCAACAGAAAGAAGTACGTCGTGTACAAGCACGTCAGTGGCTTGAGTCTGCATATGACTTCAGTCGTATCGTTTGGATCGACGAGAAGCGATTCAATGCAGACGGCCCTGACTCTTGGTGCTCATGGATGCACCAAAGCAAGCGTTTAACACGCAACAGACGCCAACAAGGCGGTCCGTCTATCACCGTTTGGGGGTGCACTGTTTCCAGGGCCATTCTTGTTCGGTGGGAAACGCAAATGTTGATGGCCAAACATTTGAAGCAACGCTGTCAAACGTGCTGTACGTCACCGATCTCGACGTAAATCTATTCTCGCTGCGGGCAGCGGCTGAACGTGGCAAGCACAGTTCGATCACAGCCAACAAGTGTCTTGTTTTCGATAACGATACTGTGTGCCTTGAAGCGAACCTGCGCGGCAAGCTTTACGTGCTGGGTTTCGACCCGATCAAAGAACGAGCATGTTTGTCCGATGTTGACTTGTGGCACAGTCGTATGGGCCATGTGTCAAAGTCGATAATCAAGAGTATGCTCACGTCACAGTCAGTTGAGGGTCTAGATGCAAACGCTAAGCCTGAAACTGTCAATTGCGCACCGTGTGTGCAAGGTAAGCATCACAAAGGCTCATTTCCAAGCTCCTCAAGAGAGCAACACACTGAGGTGGGCGGCAGAGTGCACGTTGACACAGTGGGCCCATACCAAGTGTCGCTCGGCGGTTCAAAATACTATGTATTATTCAAAGACGAAGCCTCAAGCTATCGTCACATTCGCTTCGTTTCTTCAAAAGCTGACATCAAATTCTGTGTGATGGAGGTGTTGGCACAGATAACCAACGAAACGGACAAAAGAGTCAAGTTTCTTCACACAGACAACGGCACTGAGTTTGTAAATAATGAGCTCGGTGAATTCTTAGCGAAAAATTCAATCACACACGAATTGTCGTCGCCCTACTGTCCACAGCAAAATGGACTTATAGAGCGCGACAACAGGACTGTGATTGAGAGCGCAAGAAGCTTGCTGTCGTCATGCAACATGCCTAGCTATATGTGGGAGGAAGCATGTTGCACCGCGGTATATGCCTTGAATCGTGTCATCAGTACAAATACAAACGGAAAGAGTCCGTACGAACTGTACTTTGGTAAGCGACCAAACGTGGCGAACATGCGCGTGTTCGGATGCGTGGCATATGCGCTGGAAAACGATAATTCAAAGTTTGAGAGTAAGAGCAAACTTGAGTATATGGTCGGCTACGGTGAATCATTCAACACATACAGATTATGGTCACCATCAACACGTAGTTTACGCCTTACTCTTGAAGTACGATTTGACGAAACCAAAATCTACCACTCAAAGGGAAACAACGAATCAACCGAAGAGATATTTGTACCGTTGTTCAATGGGAACACAGAGACAAATCAATCGATTGAACAGGTTGATGAAGACCATGGTGGTGATGTTGACATCATTTTAGATGATGAAATCGCCGGTGTGAGCAATCCTGATGCTCAGCAACACAATAACGTTATTCCCGAAGAAATTGAGCCTGCTGCAGAAGAACATGAGTGCGTACATGAATCGACTCAGCCGGGCCAAAAGTCACCCAAGAGAATTGTTGGTCTCAAATTGATTAGAACTCGGTCCGAACATGGTTTGCGAAATCGTTTGCAACAGCTGGGAGCACCGAGAAAGCAGAAACCAGCGAGTGGATCGACTGGTTCATCAGCCAACTACGCTTTGATCGGATATGAACCGACGAGTTACAAGGAAGCGATTAGTTGTGACGACCGTGAGTAGTGGAAGAAAGCCATGGACGATGAAATAAAATAAATCGAAATCAACAAAACTTGGCAATTGGTAAAACTACCTGAGGGCGTGCGACCAATCACGTCCAGGTGGGTTTTCAAAATCAAAATACGACCAGATGGAACCATAGATCGGTACAAAGCGCGGTTAGTGGCTCGTGGTTACACGCAACAAGAGGGTGTTGACTATACCGAGACTTTTTCACCAGTTGTAAGAATGGATTCCGTGCGTGTCGTATTGCGTCTGGTTGCGTTATTACGAATGCGAACCCTACAATTTGACGTGCACACTCCGTTTCTATATGGAGAACTCGATGAGACCATTTACATGCGCCAACCGGATGGCTACCATCGAGGTGAAACTGACACTGTGTGCAAACTTATCAAAAGCTTATATGCCTTGAAACAAGCAGCTAGACAATGGAACAAAAAAATCGTCCACTTTCTGTTGAAGTTTGGACTTCAGCATTTGAAATCTGATCCGTGTGTGTTCGTCAATCACGATGATCAATCGTTCACCATCATCGCAATTTACGTAGACGACGGGTTGATTTGCTCAACTAGCGACAAGGCCATTCAGACTATTAGCGCGTACTTACGAAAGCAGTTCGAGATGCGAACCATGAAATTAGAATCCTTCGTCGGTCTGGAAATCGACGAGTTGAGTAACGGTTCAATATTTGTTCATCAAACTGGGTATATTGAATGCATCCTTAGTCGTTTCAACATGTGTGAGGCTCGTGCGGTAAGTACGCCAGTGGACTACAACAGTGCCTTATCATTGACGGCACAGGTGGATGCTATGGTTGTGCGCGGCACAAACGAAGCTGTACCGTACAAAGAAGCGCGAACATGCTTGCGCGGTATTGTGAGACGCCTACTGCGGCGCATTGGCAGGCCGTTAAAAGAATATTTCGCTATTTACGCGGCCAAACTTCATTGGGTTTGCTATACGACACCCATTTGAATGATTCGGTGGGAGTACATGAGCTACTAGTGGCATATTCCGACGCAGACTTTGCTGTATGCAAAGCTACACGAAAGAGCACTAGTGGCGTAATCATCCAACTGGGTGGCGCTCCAGTGATCTGGAAGTCGAAACGTCAGACAACAGTTGCTCTATCTACGTGCGAAGCAGAATATGTCGCATCATGCTTAGCAGCTAGAGAAACAATTTGGGTTAGGCAGTTTCTGTTTGAACCTGTTCTAGCTGACATGGTATAAAAGCCAACGGTTATCTGCATTAACAACCAATCAGCCATAAATACCATACGCAACCCACAGGCAAGCAACACGAACAAACATATTGACATTGACCTTCATTTCATCAAGCACTGGGAATGCCAATCAGTCAAGGCAGAGTACGTGTCCACGGACGACCAGCTAGCAGACTATTTGACCAAGCCGCTAGTTCCAATTTGGTTGCCAAAACTATGAATCGTCCGAACACTATTCCCACTGCTGCGTTAGCACTCGCTTTGATTGCGTGTGCGGTAGTATGCAACGCAGTCATATTACGTGAGACCTCGCCGCTAGTGTATGTTCCAACTGAAAAGTTAGTCAGCTCTGGAGTACGCATATTCAATGTTGGCTTGCATTTGTCCTCACCATGTGAAGTGTTTGATAGGATTGCAAACAAAACACATGGTCCAACGCTACGATTGCACTGTGAAGACTTGTACAATGAGAGAATAGTCTCGTCAATGTCAACACTGTCCAGTTGCTATAAAAGAAGCGGACGAAAAGTCACACACCAATCGAATCGGACGTCAGATGTTCATCGCTGGTATTATCAGCGAATATGTCGCCTCAAATGTTCTCGAGTACGCAAAGCGTGCATGGCTTGGTGGAACATTGGGTGCCGAGGTAGATGCGATGAAGAGAGACGTCGAACGCATGAAAAACTATCTCAACAAGTACACAATTGCTCGTGAAGCAAGCATCAAAGCTATTGAAACGCTCCAGTTACAAGTCGAAAGCAACACACTAATAATAGACAATTTGACCGCCTGCACGCCCGAACTTGCCTGCAAAACGGTATACATTTTCAATTCCATCGCTAGAGCAGGTGATGCTCTTGATGATATTAAAATGTGGTTACATCTAGGAAAGTTGTCAAACAAGTTGGTAACAAACTTCAATGTCTCTCAGTTTGACCCAGACCTGGCTTCAGCAATAGCGTGTGCTCAATTGCATCCACAACTGTAAAGATACAATTCAATGAGAGAATTGTCGATCCAACAGTTGGAATTTGGCAGATAGAACCGTTCGAGTTCTACACAAATTTGGTAGACAAACCGTGTATTTCCAAGAAAACAGGACCAAGGTATCCTCTATAATGTAACCAATGATTGTGCTAATTATTTAGACACTCTCCCAGCAGCGAAATACGTGTCGATGTCATGTCAATCGCACAGTAACAAGGTGGAAAAAAATGGATTCAGGTCGACTGTAGAGACAAGGTTGACGGATGGACCTCACGTCCACCACAAATCCAATTGACCAAGACAGCTAATGTCGTATACTGCTATGGATGGAATATCACCATCGACGATGAGAGTCCACCGTATCCATTTCCGCGTGAGTGAGCTGTCCACCGTATCCATTTCGTTTCGGTCTGGACAAATCTTTCAGCACAGGAACACAACATTTCAGCGTCATCGATGTCCAACTCAAGGCTGATTCAGGACTTGACGAGGCGCCGGACTTTCTAGAACGAGTTGTGCCGGTGCTTAAGTATGATAGTCTCCATGAAGCGATCGAGAAGATCAAAGCACTTAGAAAAACAACAGACAAGCTCCATAAAGAAACCTTGGATTTTCTGTAGCATCACAAGCAGGCCAAAGTGATGCAGAAGTCAAACACACTCGCAACGATTTTAATGTACATTGTTGCTGTCTATCTTGTCTATGTTGTATTGAAGTGTATTTTCTCGACACCCAAATTGCTCGTCTTCTATGAAAGAAACCGTGCGAACTACTGCAACACGTGCACCAACGGTGGGAGTGTTAAGTGAACATACTGCTCACCAAGCTAGTTGGCGCACATGCGCAGTCACTACTTAGTTGCGTATATAAACGCGCTACACAATAAACAATACACCTTTAGTACGACGGTACAATCCGCAACACAACAAGCTTCCATTTTACTAACAGTTTCGAGACTTGTTTTTCACAGCTATTCTGATATGAATTCTCCATTTTAAATTTGTTTTTCTCGGTTTGTCAAGTGTGCTTTTATTTCATTGTCATTTATCCATTAGCTTTTCTTAGTTTAGCTACATTAGAGGTAGATTCACACTTTCATTCATCAAAATGCCTAGATCAGAATTGAAATTTTCTATTATTATTGACCGACATATTAAAGACAAAGCAGCATTTTCTAGATCAGTAAACACCGAGACCGTTTATCGCAATGTTTGCGACAATAAAGTTCACGTAGATCGTAAGCATATCAACAGCCAATTAAAATTGCACTCTCTAGGCAAAAGTCATCGAGAAAAAGAAAAAAGCACAAGAACGACGACTCAACAGTCTTCAGATGCAGCTTTCTTTCCATTTGAGACGCCCCACCAGAAAGACTTCAAGCAAGACTTAACACGCCTTGTTGTTGGATTGAATATTCCATTCACGAAATTGAAAGACACTCTCCTCCAAAACTAAACGATTAAGGTTCAAATCCCAGCATCAACACACTTTTGCGCCAAACA
>JAIFTH010000251.1:0-40486 GCA_019968535.1 Fragariocoptes setiger
TTTCTCTCTCTCTCTCTCTCTCTCTCTCTCTCTCTCTCTCTCTCTCTCTCTCTCTTTAGAATATACCTCTTCTGACCACTTTTTTCTTCTTTCGAGTTCCCTTTGTGGCTTCATCACTCATGTTAACCTGAGTTAACATGAACATGTCCGATCACTTGAAAAATTTAATGAGTGGAATAAGCAACTGTCTTATCGCACTCTACTTATCAATCATTGTCCATCATTCTTTGAATTCTCTCGGATTCAATTCGCTGGTTACAAGGTTCACATGGATGCTATCGTTCCGTTTACTGATGTTGTAAATTCATTCTCGTCGAGTCCACGACAAATCACAATTTCTGTAAGTCCAGAACCATTGTTGAATGATCTAACGAACGAGAGAGAATGAAACAGTTCGATACAACAAACAAAAATAAACAAACCAAGCACGAAATCGGACTCCGAAAGAGGGCGCACGCGTACATCTCGATGCGGCGATCACGATCGTGTGTGGCAAGACAGATCAACGACGAACGAACGTACGAGCAAGCAAGCAAAAGCGCGCGCGAGTGAACACGTTTTGTAAGCGACCTACCATATGCGCGCGCTGGTGATCCACTTTTTGTTGTCATACAAACCGTAGGCTTGCGCGGTGAAGTCGTGTCCCATTTGATCGACTTGCAATCATCAGCTGAGCGCCCGATCGCTAGATGGCGTAGCTAGCATTCTGCGTGAGAATGTACTCAATTTGGCCAGTGTCGCCGTCTATGTATGATGCACAGCAACCAAGTTTCATTGGCTCGCTCGTTGTCGGCGCGTCGCGCCAATGTGCGCATGCTGGTGGGGGCCAGCATCGAGTGTGTTTCTTCTCATCGGTCAATAGCACCAGACACACAGATCGCGTTCTCTCTTTTGCAACTCTATCTTTGAGCGTGTATACTGGCATCTCGAGTTGAGTGTGCAGTTTCAAAACGACGCACACACACAACAGCGACGGCGACGAACTGTTCTGCCGTTGCCGTTGTGACTGCCAGTATGCCAGTAACGTTCGTTCGTTATCTAGCGAGACAGACAGTCAGCGAACGTAGACGCGCACGCACCCGTTAGCGACGCGCAAGCGAGGTGACACACACGCAGCAAGTCGCGTGAAAGAACTTAAGCTAACGCAGCGGCAACGCACGCTCACAGCGAACAGACGCCAGTCAGGCTTGCGACCAACAACAACAGCACAACGCTTCAACGACGACGGCAGCGACACAACAACAACAATTCGGCGTCAGGCTTCACGTTGACGAGGTCGCCACTGCCTCTCATATTCATATCATCGCGACGGGCCTCTGCAAATTTATACAAATTTTTTCTCTGTGTGTGCCCGATTGAAACATTTATTATCATTATCTTGTTTTTTTATTATTTATTATTATTCACAATGACGTTGATGTCAATCGAAACAACGGCGGCGATGACGACGACAACAACGACAACATAACGACGAAATCCAAATTATTATTAATAATATCAGGCAAACATCAACAACAACAACAACATTACAAACGAAATCGATATTTATTATACATCACAACAATACATAACACAAACAACAGTCACACACTTATACACACCAACTCACACACTCACCAACAGAATATCAATGAAATGAAACCAGCATGGAACTCTCCAAGGCCATAGAAAGAAAACGACAATAACAGCAACAACAAACGCCAAGATGATAGCAACTGAAACGCACAAGTTCAATCACAACTTAAGTTCTATCTGGTCGTGATAATCGCCTTATACAATAGCTGACTGTCCATTGCCAAAACTACCAGTCGGCTGTCAGTTTCATCCAAATGAAAGTGGATTTAATCAATACTTATTTTATATCGTCTAATAAGCTAATGAGCCATAATGTTATTGTTGGAACTAACGAGCAGCATATTGGTCATGATCACAACGGATTATTAGCAAGAGCAGAGAGCGCGTGTCACACGGCACGCATTAAAGCAGCCTCGTATCGACTCACAATAACGAATCCACTAGGTAAGTTTTCACTACTGCTTATTTTATTTCACGTGCTGCTACGTTCAAGTTTAGTGTGTGCTTGCGACCGAGCGTGCAAAACAGGTTAGTTCTAGTGTTCTTGCTGATGAAAGTTCGTGAATATTTCTTATGAGAGGCAAGATATTCAGCGCATCATTTTTTTTTCTTTGCAGTCAGTCTTAGAGATTGTGCAATGCCGAAAATTCCACGCAATTTTCCCGAATCAGGCTGCCGCAGGGCTATTTGTATGTATTTTAGTATTTTTGAGTCAACACACATTCACTCATAAGCATACTTGAACCGCCGTTGTGACGCGTGATCGTTTCTGTTCTTCACGAACAAAGTCAACAATTTTATTTTAAAGTCATAATATTATTTACCATCCTATTAACGTTGAATATTTTGCAACTGGTAATTCTAAAATGCATGCATACATATCACTTTTGCCACCGTCCAATTAAACTTGAAATATCACGTACCATTCTGACATTATAACTCGATTAATGGCACACCTGATGCACCACTACTCATCAATTCTATACGATACTCTCAACGATGCGCTGCAATCACATGATGTCGATGAGAGCCCGCCGCGAACATTTATATTGTTCTCGAAATAGGAAGTGACTATTGCTATTAAACTCATCAACAAGCCACTTACACTTGAGCTAAAACTAACTACAATAATACTGCAGTGATGATAGTAGTATGTAACGACTTGGCTTCACGTCTCGAATAGGAGTGTAATGCTGTGCTGTAAGTGAAAGAGAAAGAAGAGTTGACTTGTGTGATGAGCTCTTTATGGCAAATGCGAAAAATCGGATCTTGAGAGACGCTCTGACGCTATTTCATCGTCATCTCTATTGTTGCGATCTTTTGGCGAGCTCGTCACTTGGCTCAATTGAGACTACGCTATCTCAGCTATTTCATTTTAAGCACCAAAATGCACAAATGGTGTGTTAAATATTACACAATACAGTATTATGCAGCTAAAATGAAGTTAGCTCGATTACAAGAGCAAAGACAAAAGTGAATTGAGTGTTCGTGTGTGTGTGTGTGTGTGTGTTGCTTATGTGTAGTGTCGAAAACTATTGTCGGTGATGTGGTCGTGTGAAGCATTGGAGTGCCGCTTTCAATTTGATGTCAGTATCCAGTGCACAACAATTGCGGGAAAATTGCACTCACTCGCTCACAAACAGTCCTCACCTCATTTAGTGCTGCTTTGATTGTTCATTGCAAAGCAAACAAACTTTTGGGAGGACAAGTTAGAAAAGTTGTTGTTGCCGAGCAAATAATGATCGAGTTTTTCGAGAGTATGTGTGTTTGAATTTCTTTTCTCTTAACTTTCTTTTCTGAGCGCAGCTTCACAATGAGATAAAAGATTCGCAACACATCGATAGAAGCTAAAAACTCAACGAGAACGCTAATGAGGCGTACATATCAAGACGTTGTTGTGTTTCGCACTTGTCGCATGTGTTGAATTCATTTCAGCGAAAAGAGAAATAGAAGTGGCTGTGTTTTTGGCTACCAGACTGCACTGCGGTGACCGAGTTTTATAATTTTGTGCATGTGCGCCTAGCCGCTCATCTTGTTGTGTGTGTGTTTACCTTGCAAGTCAAGTAAACTCAAAGACAACAACCACGAGCAATACCACGATCACTGCCATCATGAAGTTCTAGCGTCCAACAGCAATTTAGTCGATGACATATAACAGAAAGAACAATGTCAGACATAACCCGATGAGTGATGGACCAAGATGATCGATCTTCCACACGAGAATGTGTGCGTTTGTGTTTGTTCAATTGTGTTTGCTAATAATCAGTCAAGCAAGCGAGCAAACAAACTCATTGTTTCAAATCGTTTCTAGTATCAATTCGATTCAGAGTCAATTACATCATCAGCTGATTTACTGAGTACCGTTTCTTCTATTTACTACTGCTTTAACTGTTTATAACGCAATCATTGCACTCTCACATACTTGTTATGATTTTTTCTCAAATCAGCTGACTGTCACGTTAAACAATCACTTTAGCCTTAGCCGAGGAGACATCGACAACCTCAACAACAACAAAAATGTGATTTAACAGTGTAAAGTTCACTGACAGGTGTCTGCTATGAGTGCTATAATGTTAATCGAGGTTATCGCTTAGTCAATTTTCAGTGTCTATAGACGCTAGCACTTTTGGGCATACATTAGCAACAGCGATACTACCAGCTGAAACTGAAGCGATACTTCAGTTGGTGAGCACTAACTAAAATGCAGGTGCTATGCTCACAAGAGTGACTCTTGTCAATTGTTTGTGGTAGACCTTGCGTCAATCAGACTCACTTCAGCAATGTCATTTGATCAAACACACACACACACACACACACACACACACATATACATACATTTTATCACTCTGGGCAAACTGCAACGATCAAAGTAACAGAGAAGATCTTTCTAGAGCACAGTAGAGCAGATTTACGATACAACTATAGTATGGCCTACACAGTTAATCAATGAGCGCCAAGATGAGCGTGCTGTGTGTGAACGTGAACGTGAACGATGCAAGCTGTGAACAGAGCTGAAATAGTTTCGCTGTCAAATTCAACCAACGAAGCTGGCAGCTAAAATTTGGTTCGCTTGACGAAGCTGCAGCAACTCGTCGAGCCGAGCAGCGAGTAACAAAGCTACACCAACAAAAAGCTTCATACAAGTCACGTCAGAAGCAACGCGTGTGTGCCTGCCCGCTTGCTGGTGTCGTTGTCGTGTAGTTTGTTGCTTGCGCTTCAATTTGAGTGCACTCTATTGGTACTCATGTTGATTTTTGTTGTTATTAGTTTTTTTTCTGTTTCTCTTGAGCTCGCTTGTTGCACTGTGCTCGGTTGAATGTGAATGTCTGGCGCTGTGAACACAATAAATCGACGTCCAGAGCAGACTTAAAGTGCAGAGGATAGGTAGGCTCTGGTAATCTGCAAGCTAAGTTAGCCTGGCAAGCCTGTGTTGTTGTCTGCCTGACGTTACAGTACAGCAGCGGGGCACAGGTGTGTAACCTGGCGCCGTTTGAAACTAGAGAGAGAGAAAGAGAGAGCGTGTGTCTATGCATATGTGAATGCAAAGCCAGAGTTCGAGCTAACATTGTTTGTGTGTGCAACAACTAACTAAAGGCTGCAAAATAAAAGAAGAGAAGAAGAGAGAAAAATAAAAACAATTCGCTCATCGACACGACACACGTCGTTGTCGTTAGCTTGGCTGTTCGCTCGATTCGATGTTTTTGTTAGCTTCGCCTGTCGATTGGTGGCGACGATTTTTCAGCAGTTTGATATCGAATCTCGACGTAACAGGAGCAAGCATCATACACAGACGCTAACAAGTCAACGTAACTCAACCGAATACCCATCAGTTTAAGTCAGTTATTGAGCCAGTCAAGTAGCTAGCCAAAGACAACGATAGCTCGCCTAACAAATGATGCCCCATAGTTTGTGTTAACACCACGTTTTTCACAGACACTCAAGCATACAACACACAGACAGATACGCGCATGCTTCCTACATTTGGCCGTTGTTTTGTCATGTTTATTGCTTGATTGTTTGTGCCGTTGGTGTTAGCTTTTTAGCTTTTGCGGTTATCACATTTGTTGTTGTTCTTGTTAGCGTCGAAGTATGAGTGCGGCTATCACCAACAATAACAAAACTACGATAACAGCAACACCAGAAAATATATCCAAGACATTTTGCATCGATTTTTGAATACAGTTTGAAAACGCATTTGTCGTTTGAGAGAACCCAAGTTAAAAATGTCAGACCACTTCGCATGAAGAATCAATGACTCAAAAAGGCTCGGCTCACTATTGTTTTAAATTAGTATTCAGTGTTTTTTAGGTGTAGCATACACTTTTCATCAAACAATTTCAAATTTTGCCCACAAGATAATGTCATTAACCTTATGATCAGTCTATCGGTTTCTCGACGGCTGAAATGATCCCTTGGCTGCGGCGGGCCGCACGACGTACCCACCGTCAGACGTCTACTGCCGCTACTTCAATTTCCGCTAGCTCCACGAATCGCAACATATCGAACGAGAACATAATCTTGCAAGCGCATACATTGCCACAATCCGTTGAGGAACCAACCTCAAGTGAGCTATCACAGCAACAATCAGCCAATAATGGTGATAACAACAGTAGTGATGGCATCAACAACAACGATAGCAGCGATGACAGTAATAGTGATGTCGATTGCCTGCGTTCATCAAAAACAAAATCTAAATTGCGCTTTCAAAGTCGCGAGAAGCGAGGCAATAAACATCAAATGGCCACAATGCAACCGTTTAAGCAAAAAAGCATCAAGCACAAGCGTCGAGGTTCGCGTTCACGCCGTTCGACTGATCAAGCATTGCACTCTGGGCGACGCACCAGTCGTCAGATGGTCACCGGAAGAGGCAACACTTCACGCAGTGGCGGCAGCCACACCACGTTGTTAGCGTCGTTGATGAGCGCGGTGTTGCCTCACGAGCGTCGATCGATTTCGAAAGCGACACCATCCACTCTGGCGAAAACGTCAACAACTTCAACGTTAGAAGAGCAATGTCCAATGAAAAGTCAGCTCACTGCTCGGTCGGCACCCGCATTAGACAGGCTGACAACGACAAGTGTTCCGTCGTCGTCCGGTGCTACTGGCACTTCGACAGGTCGTACGCAACGCCGATTGCGTGCACTTGCGTCGCGTTGGTGTGCGGCACCAAACAAGCTAGTTTCGCAATTAGCGCGCCGATCGCCGAGCGCCACCACTCCCACAATGCGTGCACCTATTCCGAGCGAGCCGCGTGAGCTCATTTTTGAGCCACGTCCGAGCGACGAAACGCGTCGTCTGTTTTTAACTTCACAAATTGCCAAAACAATCACCACTTCCAACGTTTGCAGCGAACAACAACAGCAGGTGAGCACCAATACATACACACCAACAACAACAACGTCTAAACTTCCTCTTTTAATGCACTCACTGACACTTTGACTTTCACATCTTGTCGAAAACCGCTAAAAATATGTTGTATCAGCAACATTTTGTTTCCCATCCAATTTCGTCCACGCCAACTATGGGCGATCTTGAATTGTGCCCAGCTCAAGGAACCAATTCAAAATTAGGTGAGTGTTTCTTTCAATCGTCCATTTCATTGCCTTTAGAAGCTTTTCATATGTTCGATTCATTGCAGCGATAGTAAGAGTGCATGGACAAGCTTATTGCTGGTGGCAATAGTTGTTGCATTGGAATCGTAAATCAATCAAGTGCAATCAATTGAATATTAATGCGATGTGCGTCGAGCAGTTGTTTTGATTGGCCTCCTGGTCAATCGATTCGGTCGTTCAACTCTTGGCTCGTGGCACATTGGCTTATAGCAGCTCGATCTTGTTGTGTGCCTTTAATCTTGCGAGCGCGCATTCAACTTGAGCACTAATCCGCACTTGTCACTATGGTACCACAATCTTGGCATAAAATTGTTGCTGCTTGAGTGTATGCTGTGTGAAAGGTTCCTTTGAAAGAACTCTTTCTTTTTTCTCCTAAACATATAAACGAGTACACGCTAACGCCCTCTCTATACACGCTCAACACAGCATAGCCAAGCAAAGCAAACATGCTTTCCACCAAGCAATTGCATGCTGATTGAGACATACTCACCTCATTTGCATTCGCTCTTAGTTGTTTCTGTATGTGTTATATTATTTGCTGTTGTTTGTTGGCCAATGCTTGTTTCTCTTCGTTTGTAGCGCGCGTCGACAGACACTCACTCATTTGGTGCTGATCCCACTGCTCTCACACTCTGTGTGTCTGGCTTGCTGTTGTCTTCCAGACAAACTCTTGCACAAGGCACGACTGAGTGTGCATAGGCAAGTGGGCGTGTCAGCACCAGCGACTTGGGACCATTAATCAGCTGAGCGCGCAGAGTGCCCAGCACGATCAGTTGTAGTGAGCAGTGTACCGAATTCAAGCTAACTCGCTAACTCATTGTACTATTCTTGCTTGCCTGACTATGCCTGGCTTGCCAATAATTTGTGAGCGCCAAGAGTGTGTTTGCTTGAATTGGGTCCTAATTTTGGCACCAATGCGCTCCAATGCTCTATCCAGTCAGCCATCTGCACCGTCAAGCGCTCTTTGACCACTGTTGTTGGTTAAATTAGACTTGTAGTTGCAGCAACACACCAACAGCAGACGCTTTTAATCAAATCTCACGCTGGTTGCCTTAAGCTCAAAATCTGGCCAACGCCATTCTTTGATGTCTATAGCTCCGACTATAGCTAACTCACTATCTTGTGACGTGTGAATACTCTTTTGCTCAAAGCGCAGCTTGACTTCTGACGACAACAATCATACAATCTTGTGAGACAATTCCAGCTCCTTGACTCTAACCTAGACTGACCAGTCGGTCAGCCAGATAGAACAGGCTACGTATGCCCGCTCGCTCTGTGGCACGTTACTTTTGTATCAAAATCTGTTCAACTCAAGAAGCTAATGGGCACGTGCTCTATCGCATTAGAGTGACAATGTCTGGTCGTTTGACTGTAGTTCGACTACAAAGAAAGCATCAGTAGTCATCAAAGCACAAAGAAACAGAGGTTGAACACGAACACGAACATGAGCACAAGCACAAGCGCAAAATGAGCAAAGGGCACCCTTAAACTGGAGCAGGTGTCTTTCTGCGTTAGTGCTTTCTCCTCTAGTTTATTGCCCACGCGCTGGCCACAAATCGTTGCCGCAAATGAATGACCAGAAGCAAGTATTTCTTATGCGCTCAGCTGCACACACTCATCGTTTGCTTAAACTTGTGTCAAGCATGCCCACGCAATAGCAATGTAGTATGCGCTACCAGCTTGCACACTGCAATCCACATTGCTACCACCAAAATGTGCGTGTCTGAGTGTGTGCCCTAATTTAACGGCAAATCCGACGCTGTGGGGCCAGAGAGGCTTGGCATGAGTTTGTGCACGCGCTTCGTGAGCGCCACTAATGTCTTGAAGGAAGCTCGAATTGTGTGAGACACCTGCGAGTGAGTAAGTGGCTTAGTGTAAGTGTCAGCGTTTGATCAAATATAAATCCAGCATTTTTACGAAGCGATAATTTCTCCTTCCTCAATGAATGGCTTGCTTTGATGGATGGAAAATCGACTGACTGACTGACTGTTTGACTGTTCAGCTGATGGTTAGAGCTCAAGTAAGCTAACTTTCACCAAGAGTGAGCTTCAATGAGCGCGTTGCCACTACGTTTCCAAACTTATCATGAGCTGTTTGTTTTTAAAGCTGTCAGTAGAATAGAAAGACAGGCTCAAAAGTGTGCCAGGTGTCAAAAATGAAAGAAAAGCCATATAATCATGGCTAACACATATGCAGCATTTTTTGCAGCTATTGTTTTTTCCTGTCTCTGTATTCTTTCGACGTTGTTTTTCTAAACAATACTCGGAACATTTCGAAGTGATTGATTTTAGTGGTTGTTTTTTTCTGCACTTTCTCGCAGCAAAACTATGCAATGCCATGATTTAGTGGCCGCACACAGAACAATAGTAAATCACGCGAGCACGCATACCGCACGAATTTTACACACCGTATGGCTCACTCATTCACTGCTCTTGGTCCATCATGTCGTTCACGCGATTTCCGCGATTTCCGCGATTTCCGCGTGAACGACATGGCGTAAACGAATATTGAGTGCTGTGCTTTGTTGTGCATATGCCCTCTCTTGGCGTAACTTAGGTCTTTTGATTGACCGCAAGCCACTCTGGCAGCAGCTAGAGCTAGTTGCTTTAGTGCTCTGTTTACGCCCACGCACTTTCTGTTGACTCGAGCAGAAATTCAAAAATAAATGGCCCTCTGTTCTTGCTTATCCAATTGATTTTCATTGGGGCATTACACATTCTGAGCATTACCGATTGCACAACGCGCGCATTGCATCAAGCCTTCAAGTATTGTTGCTGAATGCTTCTCGATTTATTTGACTCCAGAACAGCTAGTGTATGGCTAGTTGCTTTCCGCAAGCTGCTACCATCTGAGAGTCAACCATTGCAATGCGATTGAGTGCTCAGTTGCGTACATAGCCCAATTGAGAGCGTGCGCCACCACCACCATAGCTGAGCTTAGCAAGATTGCCACTGTATGCGAAGCGCATACATACGCTCGACGTTCAACTAAACTTGCCAGTCCAATACGTGAGAAAACTTACCAGTGGGCAAACATAGCCTCTATGGTGGCATAAATCACTCTCCGACTATCTTTAGTCAGGTGCGTATTCACTTGGTGCACGTACTGCATCGACCATATTGCACTGCTTTGTGTGCTAATATTGCTGTCAGGTGCGGCTAGACTTTCTCTCAATCATGATGCACGTAGTTTGCGTCCAGAGAGCAGCACATGGCGTGTGTTACACGTCGCATATTACACGTTACGCCTTACACACGTGGCGAGTTGTCCTTACCGCATAGAGACATCTTCTGATCATAGCCGAATAAGCACTGGGTACTTGAGGCTCAGTGCTACGTAAAGCCTCGAGGCTGTTTTGTTATTGACACGTCTGTAGGTTCTCGTTTTAGTGTTGCTTTTGTTGCTGCCGCTGTTATTTTTTCCTAAACCCAAAATTTCACACCTGAACTAACCAGCCAAAAATGTTCTTTCACACTTTTCGATGGATTGTTCGATGAATCGGTGGACCAACCAACGATCGATTGTTCAATCGATTCAACACACAATGGCCAACTAAAAAAAACTCATGGACACGTTAATTTATAGGAGGTGGTGCTGAGGCCGCTGGACCATTCTTGCCGCTGCAAAAGAGCCAATATTTTGCAATACCAGTCAATGTGTCTAATGGACGCATGCGTACGCGTCTTCAATTGTCCGACCAGAGCCAATTGGAGCGCGCCGTCGATCAGCATCAACAATATGTGCGCTTGGCAATCAGTCGATCGCGTTCGATGCGTCATGTACAATTGTTGAAAGAGTGCAACGCTCAAACGATGGGCCTAATCGAGCACGATCATGATGACCGAAAGGGGCGGCTGTCGGATATTACCACTACACAAGCACAGGAACAACAACGACAACAAGACCAACAACGAAAGCCTAAATTAAAGCTAAAACTAGAATTAAGTGATGCATTATTAGATAGTGCGTATGAGGACGCCACCGTGGGGCCATTCTTGCGCCACCACACGCTCAATTGGGCCTTCAATACGTTCACTTTTGATGCCATGTGCGGAGGACGCTCCTTGTCGCACCTGCTACGTCACTTGTTTGCTCATTACAATTTATACGAGACCTTCTCGTTAGACCCCGTAATGGCGCTCAAGTGTTTTACTCTGCTCGAGCGTCATTATCATGCTACCAATCCTTATCACAATGTTATTCATGCGGCTGATGTTACCCAGGCGATGCATTGTTTTTTGCAAGAGGCGCCCATCTTGGCACACATTCGACCAATTGATATATTGTGTAGCCTGTTGGCAGCCGCGTGCCATGATCTCGATCATCCAGGTCTAAATCAAGACTTTTTGCACTCAACACAGCATCCATTATGTCATCTGTATGAGGTAAGTTTTTGTTGCTATGTCTATTCTCTTAGTTGTTTGTCCGCTATTTTGTTCATATCTGCGTCGTGTTGTGTTACATTCACAACGAAATGTCACAACGATCATTATTATTACATGGCGATCATCATCATCATCATTGCACGTGCACGTGCACGTAATGTTGTGTAGTTACTGTACAGCAGCTGCCGGCAATTATGAACGCAATAAATAGTGAACAGTAACAACTGTATGCGTTCCTTTTGTGTGATTGGGTTCTCAGTAAGCACAACAACAACAGCAACACAAATCAGAGACCAACAAATTCTGTGTCATTTCGTGCTGTACGCTCATCAAATGTTGTACAGCTTCCATCAACTATAGTTATTGTTACACTAACTTAACTGAACCAGACAACCTTTAACAAATAGCGTCTATCAAGTGACGTTATGTGGCTGACATTATGACAACTTTTGCACATTACGTGATGCTGTTGTTCGTTATTACTGTCTGCGTGTTGTGTCAAATTGACTTGCGTGCGTTTGTGTGTCACAATCAAACTTCTCGTGTTGTTGTAAGTGCCCGAAATAAACGTGTCTCGTTTGTCACAAACAAGTATTGTATGTTGCATCTGCCAGGCCTGTAAGTTTACCACGCGTACCGTTATGTAATTGACGAGCGTGCACCAACTAAAGTCAGTAGCTGTATTTATTCTGATTGCTGTCCGTCACTCACAACATGGGTGATCGGTGTCGATAATTTTTCTCCCATACTGTGTTATGTTGGAATGTTGAGATGTTTTTCTTCAAAAAGAAAAAACTTCTTGACCATTCATGGAGATGAAGTGCAATATGATGTGGAAAAGGAAGAGAGAGAGAGAGAGAGCATAACGCAGAGCCTGCTGCGAGACATCCGTTTCGATATTGTTTTCTTGCCATCTATGATTGGTATTATCATTGCTATTGTTGTTGTCATTGTTTTCATTTCTTTTTTGTTCAATGGCTTGTCATCATATTTTGGCATTCATTTTTATCAGCGCCTCGAGCTCCTTCGATATAGATGCGCACACCCGATCGCTCATGGGAGAGCGGCACACAACTATCAGAGATCTTGCTTCTAATGAACCACACAAATCGGACGAATTATTTGATGACGATAACACGTCACGGAACGTCTGCATTTCAAGGAACGTGCACACTTTTTGATGCTCACAATTTTGATAAACACGAGTGCTATTTGCTGTTGAGTATTCGCTATCTGTGTGAGCAAAACAAGGCAACAACTGTTTAAAAAAGACAGGGGAATATTGGTTCTCTCTTCTGGCATTGTTATTTTATTCCGTTAAGATAGAAATATTTGTCAAATACACTTTATTAGTTTTCTCTGTTCACAAAAGCGACATTCCCAGAATTAAATGCCAAGAGAATATTGGCAGTCATAATCGACTCATACTCAACTACGAGTTGACGACATGAGAAGAAGTTATGTGCTTGCTACAGCATCATAGTTTGAACGTTTAATCACTGTTTGAATGCTCGTTATGTGTCAGAACCCTTTTTGATATATGGGAACCAACGATCCTCACATTTGTCGCCAAAGCTCAAGTGGTTGCACGGGTCAATTGCGCATTCAAAATTCCTTGCCGGAGCGAGTGCATTCGCTTCACAAGAGGCAAGTTCATTTGATGAAATTGGGGCCAAAAAGAGGCCAAGGATTAACGCTCGTCCTCTCACACACACACACACTCGTCGTTCGATAAGTGACGACAGCTCTAATCTCTGGCGCTACCAAATCATGTTGTCGTCACGTTGGCAACTCTCGTCTCGTTCGCACTGTTCATGCCTCTGTCGGGGCGCTACTTGAAGCCAAATGAGAAACGATGCGCCTCATTGCTACTGCCGCTTCTACTGATACCCTGCTTAGTGTGTTTGCTTTCATTCGAGAGAGTTGCCTCTCTTTAATGTTGATCTCTTTTTTGTTTTTGTTTTTATTTTTGATATCATCCGCACTCACTCTTTTCTTTGCTATGCGTTCAGAGTGTGTATGTTGTGCCAATAACGAAACCTTTGTTCTCTTTTGTTTAATTTTGTTCGGCCTAGTTGCTGGCAAACGCTCTTAAACGCTTCCCGTCAACTAACTAAAATAAGAGGACCAACGCTTGAAAGAGCGCGTACCACACACGCGTGCACAATGCGCGATCCGAAATTTATCTCCCAAACAAACCTCAAATTGTGAGCGTGTGTGTGTGTTGTGGCATTGAGTGCTTGATTGTGATTGAGGCGTCACGCATCGCCTGCTTGCTTGGTTAGATGTCTGCTTGCTTCTATGTTTGTCTGGCCGAATATTTCGTAATGTGCAGTACGTACTAATAACAACTGGCTGTTGCGTGACTTTCGCCAAAGCATCGACTCGGCAGTTTGTGTGTCGGCGGCGAGCGCGCGCTCAAATTGGTAACCTGCTTGCTACATTTATAGTATGGAGTGGAGTGGTGGTTTAACTTCATCACATAATGAGCACATGCCAGATAGCAAGCTTAACACGCACTGTGGAATGCGTGCGTTTGTTGGCGTTGTTCCGATGATAGCAAGCGAGAAAGAGAGAAAGCTCTCGTGCTTATGGTGTCGGCATTAGTGAGGTATTATTCAGGTCGATAGTTTGGTTGGTGGTGGCTCAGTTTGAATTCGAAAGAGGTAAAATAACAAGAGACAGCCTCATAACCCAGATATAAATTAGTGGCTACAGTTGGTTCCTCGCTTTCTCGTTCGATTTATCGTGTCTGTGAGAGCACGAACGTTGATCCCCTTCACTCACTCTGGTTCGCCCACTTTATTGCTGAATGCGCGTGTTCACACCTGACCTTTGCGATGTCGATATCTACTAGCATTAAAAATAATGGCAGAAACACGATCATTACTATTCTGTTGTTATTGTTGTTGAAATGATAATGAGTTGAGGTCTAGAATTTAATACAAATTTTGGTCCACTGCATGACACGTTATTCTACGACTCCACACTCTTGTCGTGCACCAAACACCAAAACACTTGGCCAAGCATTTCACCTCTCAGCTAACACCAAGTTTAATTTCGCTTGAGATTTTGATCGAATGATTCGAAGGAGATAGAACTTTTTCAAGTTCCATTGTAAATATTTGAGATATTTCACAACACAAAAGGTCCAAAATCGTCTAGCTTGCGTCATCCCTAATGAGTAATTGCCTGTCTGCTCGTTCTCACTTAAGAGATAGTGTAAACGCTTCTTCTTCTCTTTTTCAGCTTTATCCAGACAATCTGCCAGGACTGGTTGTGAGTAGTGAACAATAATAGACAGCGGCGACGACGCGCGTTTTAGTGGATGCGTTTCGATGCCAAAAATGACCCCCTCGAGTCTACTATTTCTCGATCGAGTATTGTCGCCTAGACAACGATACGACCGGTTGAGGTTTCGCACAGCGCTTGTGTATATATATATATATATACACAAGATTGTGACGGCGGCAAGTGCACAAACAGGCGCAAACTCACACACACACACACGTAGTCGATTCTTTGCCAAGCAACATAAATCAAGCGATGCCGCAGCGTATGTCGTTGTTGTGTGTCCACGGTAGTTTCAATTATAGTCGCACGAGACCGCAACTGCAACTTACACTATGCCACACAACATGCCAAACAATCTATTGCCAAACAACATGCAAGACACGAACAATCGGACATGAGAAGCTCTGTTACTGGTGTTTCCTCGGCCACTATTAGCGTCACACTAACAGCGCTCGAAAAATGCACTTCCAGAAGGCACAATCATCTGTGTTTCTTTTATTTTTGAAAGTAACTAAGTCTTTGCCACCCTCTACTATGGAGTTACTAATGAGCTCCGAGCAGGCGCCTCTAACTATAGCCCTGGCAGTGCGAACAAACTCTCACGCGTCTGCTTTTGATCAACATCAGTTGCACTCGGTGTGGCCAATCCTTCGTCGTTCACAAGCCAGACAGTTGGTTGATCTATTGGCCAACTGGTCGCTGTAGTTTTGTGTTCTGTTGGCGTTAGCCACCAGAAGCCGCTAGTCGATAGCTGGCTACAAAGCGATAGCCGTTGCTCGGTTTTACACATGGAGCCGGTTCGTTCTGTTGGCTCTTTTGTTGTTGTTGTTGTTGTCGTTGTTACCTAGCATTGTTTTTATTGTGAATCAATTGTGTATTGTTGATGTTGACGTTTTTTATTTTGTAAATTTGTTCGCCTTAGAAAAACTGTCATCTGAACATGTGTGTTCACTATCCATCGTCATTAGTGCAACATGCATGATCTTATGAATTGTTTTAGACTACTTTGATAACATGAACATAGCTTCAGCCGGCGAATGATTTGGCCAGCTGACGTGTCAACAAAACACAATAGCATCTACAAAAAAAACTAGACGATCTCGCGCGTGTCACAAAGCTTTTAAGCCAGCTTAAACGATGTGTCTCATGTGATGACACTAACAGCTAGATTGACTCGTCATCGTTGTCGTTCAAAGTTTGTAGCTATGTTCGTCTTAAACAATGTCGATTTACAAGAACAACCTGTATGATGGTATTACAGACCACACCAAGTCTCCATGTGCGCTTGTGTTTTCATGAAGCAAACTGATCTACTATAGAGAAAACTATAGTAGTGCTTTCTAGCACTGCACACTGTCTGTGTGTCTGGTTGAATGTTAACATACACACGTGGCAACGTGGCATCTTCGAGTGGCCCCGAGGCGCAGATCATTTATCGTGTGTGTGTCGCTATGAAAACGCTGGCCTCGTTTTTCGTCTCAATTCGTCTCTCTCTCCCCCTTCTTTTAGCTCGTGTGAACATCCTGCAACAACATTATCAAGCTCCGAAGTCCTGCTGATGTCGTTGTCGACAACGACGACGACGACAGCTCGTCTTCTCTCTTTCACCAGCTACAACCAACGAGTCCTTTCTCTTCTCCTTCTTTCGATCGATGTGTGTGTGTGTTTCGTCTAGCTGCCAATGATGATAATGTTACGTCACACACGCTCCCACCAATGTCATGTTTGAGTCAAAGATCTTTTTCTCCTATCCTATTTTTTGCTCACTTGCTTACCCTCTCTCACTTCGATATGCCCATAAAGCTGCTGCCGCTACATCAGAGTACATGTAGTCTGGTTTCATTCTCAAGCTTGCCATATCAATACAAGAACTAAAAAGAGTGAGAGAGAAACGAGAGTGAAATAGAGAGGAAATGAGATTCCTCCAGAGTTTTCTTTCCTCTCTGGAGCTTTTATTCTTTTGCAAAAGTTGCATTCGATAGTCAGCAGAGACGGCAACAGCAGCGTCTGTTGTTGTTGTTGTTGTTGTGGTAGATGTTGCTCGAAGGATGTGCTGCGAAATGTGATGTGATGCAATGTGTGTGTGTGTGTGTGTGTGTGTGTGTGTGTGGCTGTGCAAAGCTAGTGCACCACCCAAACGGTACTAAAACTGACTCGACGATGCGATGGGCCAACGACCTGACCTGCTGCCACAGGCATCGCTGACTGCTGTTAGTCGCTTGCTGTTGCTGTTGTAGTCTAGACTGTTGGACGTTATGTATTGCTATTACTACACGCCAACACGCGCAGAGTGTGTGGGTTGTTCAATGGGCCCCTTCGCCAATATATTCATACCACACTAGCATCACTGACTGCTGCAATCATTGAAGTCAACATATCTCAATGGGCAAGGTTAGATGAGGCGCGAGTATTTTGATCTGCTGTAAAGATGGCCAAAAGTCGAGTGAAAAGAGACTGTAAGTGGAAAAAGAGTGCTGTAGCTCAGTGTAGTAGTTTTAGTTGTAGTAGTCCATAGAGATGACGAAATTTCGCCAGTGTTGGTGTTAGTGTCAGTGTGCCAGAGTAGAATAGAATGTGATGATTCAAGCAAACGGCATGTGCGCTCGCTATGGCAAGCTACCACCCGGGCACGAATTTCCATCAAGACATTTCGATTTGATCCTTTTGCTCACTGCTTGCACTTCCTGAGTGCGCCATCGTCAAGATCGTCCTTTTGTGGTGTCGATGTTGGTGGTGCTAGTGAGCGCGTACGAGAGTGGAGCACAAATCCCTGGTGGCTTATCATTGGCGCCAGTTTGATTTCACATTCTTCGTCTCTCTATCTGACACTTGTGATTCACTCTTCTCGCTGTCCCTCTCTCCCAGTCTCACACAAACACACACACGCACTCACACACGAGCTTTCTCGTCTGCACGTGTGTGCGTGATTGCTGCCGAGCCGACTCTATTCTCCATTGTGATTGTTGTGTGTGCGTGTGTAATCATTGTCATAGCACTTCCGATTCAACGCTGATGCGACTCCAGCTCTGACAACAGCGATGTGTGTGAATCGTCTTGTCGAGCCCACGTCATCAATACTTTCTCTCTCTCTCTCTCTCTCTCTCATTCGCACTCCTCTCATATAGCCTCTTGGTTTATACACTCACGTGTATGTGGGTAGGACTAACGCAGTCTTTTCATTGCACTCATCATCCCGTGCAATGCTTGCTGTGTATGTGTGTGAGCTCGTCAAGGTCGTATTTGGAGGTTTTGTTTCGTTTGTGTTCGTGACTCATTGTTGTTGTCGTTGATATCACTTTTGCTAGCTATGCGTGTGTCCATCATCCATGCGACTCCATTCATATGCTGACAGAGTTTGTGCCTTCACTTACTGCTCGCTACTCTTAGTAGACGTCGCGACAACTCATACCGACACATCTTTTGATGTGTCTGTTCTGGCTAGCTTTTGTTGGATTTGTGTGTGGTTCCTTAGTTCCGATTGGACTCACGAACACGCACGCATTCACGCACGCACATGAAATGGCAAATTTAACATGGACTCTGAAACATGGAAGTCAGCTAGCTAGCCGATCGGCCTCTTGCAGATTATCTTGGTCACACCATTCAGTGACAACTGATGTCGCTGTCTGTGACGATGACAAATATTTGGGTCAACATTTGTTATGCACGAGTGTGTCTACAAACTGTACGTGAGCATGTATGTGTCTGAAGGCATTATTGAACGACAACACACAATAGGACAAAATTGATTGCTATCGTTAGTCTCTCGAACAGCTGGCACTCACCAAAAAGAGAGAATTCCACGTGACAGAATGTACACATCTTGCTTCATTACAAAAGCTATGTTCATTAGCGCAACGTGCCGCTCTGGGCACCACGTGCGCCAGCATACGGTAGTTGCCAGTTACCATTTGCCTCTTCATGCCAGAGGCACTCACTCTCTAACTCGCACACTTTTAGTAGCTAGCTCTTTTGAATCCTCCGTTAGTTTACGGCCTCATGTTTCGTTTTTATACATGTACTTATTTATGTGAACGAGTGTACGAATGAATGAATGAATGAATGAATGAATGAAGCAGAAAACTATCAGCGAACAACCACTCAATGAGTGGATGAATACGTGCGTAAAAATCCTATGTGACTGGCCGACCGACCAACCAACCAAACAACTAACCAACGAAGCGACCGGCTGACTGACTGTTCACAACCAACAACCACGTTAGTCGTTGAATAGTTGAGTACATGTCACATCAACCGACAGACCGACCGACAACAACCTGATTAGCATTGGCGCTCCTTGTCGCTTCTACTACACTTGTTTGGTGTTGTTCGCTCACTTGTGCTGTCCTTGATGTCCTCGACATTAAAACTTGCAAAGCAATCATATGTGCACACGAACGAAATTTTATTCCGTTTCCCTTGTGTTGTTTGCATGTGAGAAACACACAAACACGCACATTTTTCAGGTGAACACTAGTAGAACCTATTCAAGCATAACTTTTGTGCCTCGGGGGTCTATATGTCTCACTGGGTCCCTTTTTCCTTCACTCACTATTTTTGTGTGTGTGTGTGTGTGTGTGTGTGTATACTCGTCTTTGTCCATTAGTCACATGACAACGATAACCTTTTAACGTAGTCTAGTCATATTACCAGTGTCACTATGATGTTTGTTATACCCTCTCAAGCTTAGCTTGATTAAATTCGATTCAAATCACAGCGCACGATGTAATGAAACGCATCTCAGCATCAAGTCTTGCTGTAGTTGTTGTTGTTGTTCCAGTGAATAGCGGATCTTATATCACTAAATCTGGCCTCTTTGTTAACATGATTTCATCCCCCTCTGTCTAGTTCTAAAAGTTGTTTCTGTCTGTCTGTCAATCTAACTCTTTTCTTCTTTTTGCTTGTTTTGCTCCACAGAATCGAGTTATGTATTATCGGATAATGAGCACTCTCACTATCTACACTCCGTTTACATACAAAATCTATATAAATCTATCGATACTCGTCATGACTTGACTTATCGACTTTGTCAACTCATTCAATGTGATACACGATACACTTGTAGCTGACATTCGACGATTATTCTTGGAACTCGTCGTTTATAACTTGTGTTTGCATCTAATAAAGTTAATTAATCATTCCATCAGACTTTTTTGATCGTCTGAATTGATAATGAGCTTTCAAGTCTATAAATGATTAAATGATTCATCACGATTCTTGGAAACTTGCTCAACTCTGATCGTCTAAAATTCACGGCGCTTCATTAGAGAAGATATCTAGATGAACAATTGATATCAATATTGTTGGAATAACGAAAATCATCTCAAGTCTTTTAATAGTTCAATCTAATTTGGAATCTATAATTTTCAGCCTAACACTCAACAATCAACTGACACTAACCTATTAAACTTTTATCCCCTTCGATTGAAACTCTAGAATCAATCGGTTCTCGAGAATCACCATTGGAAGTTTGCCATGTCTATATTCAGGGAATCATGCCTTTTTGACCATTTTAACACACAACAGTGGAAGGAAATGTGCCAATATTTACGCAATCTTATACTGGCCACCGATATTGCTCATCAAACATATTATTTAGAACATTTCAAGAAATTATTAGCTAATAAAAAACAATTTTCCATGCACAACGAAGACCAAAAATGTCTTGTCCTACAAATTGCATTAAAGTGCGCCGATTTAGGAAACCCATGCCGACCATGGATATTGTCTCGACTGTGGAGTGAGCAAATCTGTCGGGAATTTTATCGCCAAGGTACGTTCGAGCAGCAGCTCGGTCTCAAACTGTCCCCATGGTGCCAAAAGAATGTGACCAGTATTGCCAAAATACAAACAGGTATGTTTTTTTTGATTCAAAATTATTGATATTGTTTCCAATTTTGGATATTCTCTGACCTTTGTTGATGATATATGTCTCTCTGACTAACTGATATATGATGATTAACGTCTTATTTTCATGAACATTTCGTGACTGGATAACATGGGAACAGGATTCTTCAAGACTATTGTACGGCCGTTATTTGACATGTGGCATGAATTTTTACAATCGCCCCTGACAACACTCCTGATGAACAATTTCGAATATAATCTTGAACGTTGGCAAGACGCTCTTAACATCGAAGATAAAATCAACACAAAATTACGGCGTCGTGATTCAATCACTTACCACAATATCAGCAATAACAACAAAAGCACACAGCTCAACGAACACCGACATCAACGAGAACGAAGTCCATTATTATGGAACGATTATTATGCATTTTTGCGCTCAGGCGATCGCCAATCTATTAAAGAATCTCTATTGAGGCCATTAGTTAAACCAAAGCACTTATCGGAACTCGAAAAAGCTCAATGGAATCCCAAAATTGAAAGACTAAAACATCGCAATTCGGTCCAAGATATTAGCCGTCCACCTCGAGCATTTATGTGGAGTTCATTGGTCGATTTGAATCCCAGTCGCATCGTTGTTATGTGTGATCTCAGCGAATCTCTATTGTCAGCCTATATTACCTCAGATGAAGTGTGCGATTTGAGTCATTCAGATAAGCTAACTAAATTTCGGCAACGAAAATCAATTACACAACGAGACAGATCATCGTCATCGTGCCAACAACAGGAAGGCCAACACGGTTTCTGTAGTAGACAGCAGCAGTCATCAGTGTCGTCGCAGTCAGTGCCGCCGTCGTCAATTCCATCCTCGACTGATGAAGGCAATCAGAGAGATCAGCATCATCATACTAGTCACATCATTAGTAGTTGTTGTGATCAAAAACAATGCACCAAATGTCCATCAAAAGCTCGCTATGTTACTGGCATATCGATTGGCAAAGCGACATCATCATCGACCTCAGCGCCGCAAGGGCGCTTATGTTATGTGCCGCCGCATTCATCTGGCCGTCTTGCCAAGACAAACAATCAGCCTTCAACAGCAATGCATCATGAGACATTGCCGACTAAGAGTATTAGCGGTACACGGACAACATCTCGTAACAGCGGTGCAAATGTTATTGCCACTAATAATGGTATGAGCATTGGCAACAGTGGCTCAGCCACAAGCCAATGCTTATTGGGCATGGCACGTGGACATCATGTTCATCATACAACGACCCGGCACCGTAAGGTAGATCCGTCGTTGTCGTCGTCGTCGTCGTTATCGCCGTCCACAACAACAACTGCAACAACAACGTCGGCCTGTTCACAACAATCTTCATCCATGGTGCATCACCGATCTGCAGCGTCCGGTCGTATCGCCTTGTCCCCCATCGATGACGACAGCAACACTGACGATAGCAATCGTCCATCGCCATGCTTACGTACGTCGGCCTCGTCGCCGTCATTTAGCGCTTGCTCGCCCCTATCGTCGTCATGCGAATCGCCAATCATCGATAGGTCCTCGCGTGTCTTACGGGTGAGTGGCATTGGCTGTGCCTCTGCCTCTGGCGGTGGCGGCAACGGCAGCGTTGGCGCCGCCGGAATCAGCTCAGTCGCATCAGCGTCGTCAATGCAACATCAGCAGCATCAACAGCAACAGCACCACCACCACCACCATCGTCATCACCACCATCACCACCACCGTCGACAAAATTCTCCCACGAGTGGTACGTCTACCGCACTCGATGCATCTGTCTTGGGAACAACATCTATCGGCGTGACCAACATCGGACAGCGGCATGCTAGCCGATCATGTTCGTCATCAACATCGTCTTTGTCGTCAGCTTCCTCATCGAGCGTATGCACGGTAGCGTATCTTTCTCTCTTGTTGTTCATCCCTTAGAAAATGTATTATGCTGTTTGTGCACAATCGTTGCGTTTATTTGTCTGTCTGTCCTTCTTGCAATCATACTAACCGCAATGTAGTGTAATCTATCTTTGATTTTCCTATCTTTGTTTGTGTGAACAGCCGAGCAATTATATTCTATCGAGACGTCGTGAATCGGACCCCGGACAGCAGCTAGGACGTTTCACGTCACGGAATCGAAGCGAAAGTGAAAGTCCTTGCGACGACAGTGACGATGCCGATACAGTCATCGGCGGTGGTGCAAAGAACTATCGAATGGTGGATAATATTGCGAATTTGACTGATGTGTTAGCGTCACGTGGCTCGTCGTCATCATCTGCCGGGCAAGCAGCGCACGCTCAGAAACAATTGACAGCGGCAGGTGCACTAATGGCGTTGCTGCAATGTCGCAACACTCGACGGTATCATCGACGACGATCGTCTCTGCCGGCGTGCTTGCCGTTGCGACGTTCGTCGTATCCGACAGACGAAGAAAGGACCGGGACACGGATAGCATCATCATCGTCATCACATCGCAATCAGTCGCACTCGAATCATAGAACACGTCGACGACATTTTCATAGTGACTTTTGTCGACTTGCACCTTTGATGACCAATTCGGCATCGTTACTGTTGGCAGGTGGCACCAATAACAACCAGCTACAGCAACATTCGGGCGCCGAGAGTTGCGATGACAGCTCAACTCGATAATCAATTGCAACTGTGCACATATATTGTTGTACAAACATGTAAATTCCCCTAGTAGTGTGATGTCTTTTTCATTTTCAAGAAAAAGAGTGACCGTTGCGCGAGAATATTTATTTTCAATCTCGCTCGCGCTATATTTACACTTGATATTTACCGATACAGAAACTAGATGTTCAGATTCATTATTCAGAACAAATGTTTACATGCAATGCGTTTTTGTTGCACGTGGAACTAAAACTATGTGTATCATGCTATGTTTTTATTAATATAAAGGCAAACTTTGTAGAAAGAATGAATTGTGCACTGGGAGAAAAATTGCGGCATCAAAAATTGAATTGTGGCAGTGCGATTAAAGTTCAATATTTAATTGGAGTAAGAGATTTGCAGCGCTTGTTGTAAAACGTGATTTGTGCATATTGACAATTTACATTTTAAAATAAAAACATATTTTACACTCAGTGTTTCACATAGTTTCACGTTCACATCCGAAAATTTATTCTCGTTCGATGGTAAGTGGTGTTTAAAAGGTGTTTCCATCAACAAATGATGTGTCTCAAGGGTGGCGATGATCAGTTCATCACTTGGGCCTTTTTCCTTCTCTCTGGAGAGTGGGCATGCTTTTCATTCGCAACCTGTGCGGCCACTGCTGCCATGTACGTGGTTTTTAACGTGTGCGCCGACGGAGGCGTATATCCGAATGATTTCTCGGTCCATTCTCGGAACGCAGGTCTATCGACAATGTTAGCAGGCAGATTTAGGATTGTGAACATTTTTGCTAATCCATAATTGATGCGCAACAGCTCGTTGGTTTCAGATTCGTGATCTTCTTCCTCTCTGACTGCTTCATATTGCAGTGCAAGGTTTTCCATGATTTGTTGCTTCACAGATTCCAAAGTCTTGGCACACTTTTGCAAATGCTCAATCAATACACTAGGTTTGCCACTGTTGTAATAGCGCTGGCAATGTCTGCAAGTGGCAGGTCGATGATGTCCTTTTCGCGCTTCTCCGTAGTGGTAATTAGCTTTCAATATATCAGCACGCCAATCAGATCTCCTGGTAGTCATAGTTTTGCTCTGAACGATGGACAAACGAGCTCGAGATGTACTCTAGAATTGGCTATTTGAATAAAATAGAGCCAGAATGTCTAATAATTCATCATTTTATTTACACCAATACATCAATGACCACATTTTTGACTACTTTTGTGAAAGCACGATAAATTTAGAATCCAATGCGAAGTTTACTTTTAGCCAGCTGATCGTTGGCCCTCTACCGGATTCTTCTTGCAAATTATTGATGAACAAAGTTGGATTTTATTTTTATCGGCACCTGATGAATGTACTTTATGTCACTCATTTTTATTAGAAACGTTCTATTAATACTGAATTTGGTAGATTAAACGGAGTAAAGGATAAAACTAGAATCGACAGCAATAAACACTAACACGCGACAATAATTTCAAAGCAACTATCGACTCGAGCCACGCGCCAACATGAATATAACAAAGTTAGTGACGGCTAATCTCCATTCTTGCAAAAATATCAAATGATTTGATCTGGATCTTCTAATATCTATTCCCTCAGACAGGCTCAGATTGTGATAACCTAGATATGTTGCGAGATGATTTGCCTATCCGCAAGCAACTCAAGAGCAACTGCCGTTTTACTTGCTCCATTAGCGTTCTGTATATCGCGACTAGCCAATTTTACTCTATGTTTAGCCTCTTCGTCGTTGAGAGACCTTTCTAATGTGTCCAATATCATCTCGTCGCTTGAGGTCATTATATCAAGACTATAGCCAAGTCCTTTATCTTGTATTCGAGTTGCATTGTCGAGTTGGTCCCAGAACATGGGCGTCACAACAATGCTAGAAACCCCATAGTGCAGTGTCTCCGTGATTGTATTGTTACCTCCGTGTGTGATGATCCCATCAACTTTAGGCAGTACAAGTGTTTGCTTGACAAACTTCTCGCCCCACATATTGTCAGGCAATTCGTATTCGCCATGGCGAATCCCCTTAGCTACAATAAATCGATGAGGAGATTTAGCTAGCACTCGGACCAGTCTTCTCATGACATTCAAATTCGAACTGCAAAGTGTTCCCATCGACACGAATATTAATTTTCCCCCTCTATTGACTAATTTTTCAGGAATCTCAAAAGTACCTTCCACTTGTCGAACGCATGAGTCAACACGAATCCAGTTAGGCAACGGGCCACCCGCTTCTTCTTCGTAATCTATACACTTTGGACACATATACAAATTCATGTATGGTGATGGATAAATTATACTGTCTTTAGGCCACTTATCGATTCCAGCCTTGAGAGCAGCCTCTCGCATCATAGGTCTAATGTATTGCAAGGCATTATCTTCATATGTCTGCCAGCTTTTTTCTATCACATCGCGACTTGCTTTAGTTGAGACACCAAGATACGGACTGGGAAATTTCTCACCAAAATTGTCTCGATATAACAATAACGCTTGGCAAGAATAATTCACGACCCATTTGTACGGCGTTCTAGGAGACATGAATGCCGGATTTATACCACCGTGATCGGTGACAATAACATCCGGTTTGATTTCGTCCAGAATGATTTTTAGCGTATAGTCGTGAGCGCCGAGCTTGGCCATAAAACTTTCAACGAACGTTTGAGACGAAGAACGTAGTTGTTCCACAGCGTTGTCGGGTCCTAGAACTATGTTGTCCATTTTTTTAGCCCATAGATCATCGGAAGAGTCTGTCCCATCGGCACTCATTTCAATGAGACAGCAGGAGGCATCGAATCTACCTCTTGCAATTTCTTGTCGCATTCGTTGCTCAATACTGATAACAGGATAAGCAATATCATCGCGAAGTGAATCACAGACAAATATTACACGATGACCTCGGAAACTTACTGCATCAGCTAAGCCACATAGTGAATTGATCGGGCCATGCAAGTTGATGGCGTGAAACACAAAAGTCTTGCCCATTTTAAGCTTGGCTGAATTGTTATAGTTATTTTCAGCAATATTTTCATGTCAATCGGACCTCTTGATTGTCACGCACTCTATATTAGATATCTAATCAAACATAAATTCACCAGCATTTAACTCAAACGGCATTTGATCCAGGTCACCAACAAAGAAACGAACGCCGAAGGCAGGGGTGTGTTTATCGGCGGGGCAGAAAATTAAAATAAAATTTACACAATCCAGTCAGCTGATCGCAACTCGTAAAGCAGGCAGCAAGTGCTCGCTTAGCGTGAGTTCACACCGGCGTTGATCAAGAAATTTTCTTAATTAGACATTCTATTCTGTAACTAAAAGGAATTTCTATTGAAACACATCTCCGGATTTTAAAGTCAAACAGAAATTGGTAACTGCAAACAATCTACACTTGACCATGGTCATTAGACGGGCATTGCACTATGTGCTCAAAGTGGCCAATCTGGCCGATAATGTTAAATTTTTCCGCGATCAGCTCGGCATGACAGTGTTGCGTCACGAGGTATTTGATTCAGGCTGCGAAGCTGCATGCAATGGACCATACGATAATAAATGGTCCAAGACCATGATCGGATATGGTCCAGAGGACGACTATTTCGTTCTTGAGCTCACCTACAACTATAGTGTTGGAAAATACAACCTCGGTAATGATATCAATTACCTGAAAATAAAAGCAGCTGCTGATTTGTTCAACAAAATCAAGGAGTCCGAGAGGGAGGAATCTCAAGAGTCGGATGAGACACTAGAGCTTGTATCACCCGATGGATACAAGTTCATTGTCGAGCAACTTGAGGAAGGAAAGAAAACTGATGTGACTCAAGTTTGTTTATCCTGTATTGATTTGAACAAATCTAAGAACTACTGGATCAATCTGCTCAAGTGTGAATTATATTCAGAATCAGAAAGAGAGTTGGTTTTCGGATACAGCGATAAACAGACTAGTCTTAAATTGATCAAAATTGATTCGGAATTGAATCATGCGACTGCTTACGGTCGCATTGCGTTTAGCTGTCCAGCTAGCGAGCTCAAGTCAATCGAAGCTCTAGTAGCTGACAACAAACATACAATATTGACACCTTACATAAGTCTTGATACACCGGGAAAAGCGTCGGTAGAAGTAGTCATTCTCGCTGATCCCGATGGTCATGAGATATGTTTTGTCGGCGACGAGGGGTTCCGGGAACTATCCAAAGTTGATCCCGACGCAAACAAGTTGATAGACCAGTCGATTGCTGATGACAAGTCGGCAGAATGGTTCGCAAAGAAGAAAAAGTTCAAGAAAGACGCATCCTAAACACGTCGAATCAAATGTTATTTATATCGATGGAATATTTCGCCTCTCGGTAATTTGTTTTCAATTGTTCGTCAAGCATTATCCAACTAGTATTTATTCTATACAACGAAGTCTTCTTTAAAGGATTCATCTCTCACACAACAAGAGGGCTGTATATATTTAAAACAGGCTCTGAATAAATTCTGATATATCAGATATCAAATCTATTGACCGCAAACTTTTCCTTGAGGAGAATTCACCGGTCGGTTCAAACCAAGTACTTTTTGGATCATTTGTCCTGATCTTCACTGATTTCATCACAAAATATCCATAAAGAATCAAGCAATGGTATGATAGTGACTGACAAATATTTATGTTGTTTAAGAGAGATTTTTTACTTTAAGAACAAGTTTTGTGTTTTATAATAATCTTTCTTCCTGGTCACGATTTCATAATAACAATTGGCTGACATGTCGGTGGTGATGTCAGTTCCGTCGCGCAGCTCGACGTTTAGCGATCAATGAGTCATCGATTTGTTTGAGCGGAAATTGACCTGAGATTTGTTCATGGAATACTTTGAACACTTTTATCATATTCTCTTTGATAGAACTAATATCTTCGTATCGCAGATTTGTTTTGGACAACATTTCTTTGTCAGTGATCCATGGATGCGCGAGTACGTCGTTGATGGTGATCCTGACACGCGGATCCACGTGCAACATGCGTTGAACCAAGTCCTTGGCATGCATAGACACATTGCGCCAATTTCCCGACGACATATCTACCTGTCCGGAGCCGATGCGATCGAGGATTCTCTCCGGTGTGTTGTAGGTGCCATTGGCAAATGGCGTATAACCAGCTAACATCGTATAAAGCAAGATGCCTAGGCTCCAAACGTCGCAAGCTTTATCGTAGCCGGTGTGCATGAGCACTTCGGGTGCCACGTAGCTGGCTGTATAACAGGGTGTCATGAGCAATCCATTGCCAGCACGCATTTGGGTTGCGAAACCAAAATCACACAATCTCAGATCGCTGGGATCATCAGAATCGGCATACATGATGTTGGAAGGTTTGAGGTCTCGATGCACAACACCATTGTCATGTAAATACTTAACAGTGCTCGCTATAACTTGAAGAATATCGCTAGCTTCACGTTCAGTGAACGATTTGGAGCTGATGATTTTATCCAATAACTCGCCTGATCTTAGATAGTCCATGAACAGATAAGCATGGGTAGCGTCTTCTATGACATTGTGCAACGTCACAATATACGGATGATGACTGAATCGTAATAGAATTTCTATCTCTTCGGCACATACTCGTTTGGATTTGTTGATTATCTTACACGCAAATTCTTGTCCAGTGTCTTTGCGTATGCATCGCCGGCACACTGAATATGTACCTGTTGATGTTAAATGTACACGGAACAACAGTAGACTTGTTATTTAAATCGAGACTTATAGATGAATAGATTCGATTTTTGTATTCTTGCATTACTAACCTTCAGCAATCACTTCTCTGAAGTCATACTCGGCCAACAATGACGCCGCTCTCACAAACCGATTGCAATTTACAGTCGGAGATTCTGTCAAAATGTTTGCCTTCGCTCTATTGGTCAGCTTATCAATGGTGATATTATTATTATTGATTTCTTGTTGTTGCTCCTGGCCTGGCATATTATCGATTGAACATAATGATTTGTTCTGTGTGACTACGCGACCGGTGTCCTCTTTGCTGGCCGCATTGCTAAGCTGGCCTTCTTCCTCTAAAAGATTAGGTGCCACAAAGCTGAAGCCCCGGAATAATTCTTTCGCATTAGCACTTGGCGGCATTCCAGGCGATTGCTCACGGTTGCTACTGTTGAAATAAAGACAAAACAAACTTTTGTTACGATTTTTTTCATCATTATTCACAATTAAATCTCGAATAACTAATACTTACGACGCTGAGTCTAACGTGAACGCTGAGCCTCTGACCACAGCTGGACGAAAAGGAGGTGTCACTTCTTTGCGTAGAAGCTTGTCAAAGTCAACTGTTTTGAAAAAAGCATGATCCATTATATCTTTGCTACCGCGCGGGCCTGAGCCCAGTCTGTTGGCTGGATTACGTTTAAACAGACAACGCAATAGGCATTGCGCCTCAGAGCTTATGTTGTTCGGCATATAGAGCTTGGCTTTCATGATTTGTTGCAAAGTTTCTTTCCTATTGGCGCCTTGGAATGGTAACACTCCAGTCAGCATTTCGAACATCACTACGCCTAAGCTCCAAAAATCGGCCGATTTTGAGTGACCTTGGCGTGTGATAACTTCGGGACACATGTACTCGATTGTTCCACAAAATGAATAAGCTTTCTCATCTAGTGCCTCTTTGCTTAGGCCGAAATCGGTGAGTTTGATATGACCATTCTCGTCGAGTAAGATGTTTTCAGGTTTTAAGTCACGATATATGATGCCTAAGCTGTGGAGATGTGTCAAGGCCAACAGAATCTCTGCCATGTAGAATTTAACGTCCTCTTCGGTGAACATGACTTCTTTGTTGAGACGCGTAAATAGATCACCGCCGCGTAGAAATTCCAATACTAGAAATAGTTTGCCTTCGGTTTGGAAAGCATAGTTGAGCTTAACAATAAAGGGGTGCTGTATTTCTGCCAAAATATCGCGCTCTTTTTTGCTACGAACACGATCACGAAATTTTAATGTTGCTTTGCGTAACACTTTCATTGCATACAATGTACCGGCGTCGGGTCCATTGAGCTTTCTGACTAGAAACACACGAGCAAACGAGCCCATGCCGAGCAATTTGAGCGGCATAAATTGTGTCGAATCGGGGTGTGGATGGTCAGGTTTAGTCACAGTAGAGACCTCAATTTCAGTTGTGGTCTCTACATCGGCCGAAACATCATTAACAGTGACCTGTTGTTTGTGGTTAGAGGAAGTTTGTTGAGCTTCCTGTGATTGTTGCTGTTGCTGTTGGTCGCTTGCTTCTGGGTTCGGTATAACACTGCCGGGTCGCTCTTCAGGACTTGGTGTGGCAGAACTATGCTCATGACTGCCAGAATTGGGGTCACCGTAAACCTGAAGGTTCTGGTGAGTCTCCCAGGGTTGCAAATTGGCGAGAGGCATTGAGATGCTTGCGCCGCGGCAGCTGGGCTCTTCAACCCTGCTCGGGCACAAGAATAAAATCAAATCTCTGAGCTCAATGATAGAGCTTGATGTGGACGTTGCGCAAGTGTGTATGTATGTGTGAGTGTACGTGTGCACTCTGCCTATTGTTGCTGATCTGTGTTGCTAACTAGTGTGACAATGAAATGTCAGATGATAAGCTAAATTAAAGTTAATGATTATTCCTAATAACAGTGTCAGTTTATCAATGCGCCCATCTGTATGTTTCTATTCTTATGTGTGAGTGAGTGCTTGTGCGTGTATGTGTTTGTCTCGAATAAACTGTGTAGCACAAAAATGTGTAACAAGACATGTTATTATGTTGGTATGTATGGCCACGACGAGATCGATGACGAAATACTCGTTCAGGAGTTACTGACTGAATGGTAGAGTGTATTGTTGTTCGTTGCCTGTTTGTCACTGTCACTTTGTATGTGTGTGCCTGCTTAACTGATTAACTGGATGAGAGAGTAACTTTGTGAGTGAGCTTGCTGCTGGGAGTTGAATGGCTGGTGTTACTGCTGCCGATGCTGCTGCTGACGCCGCAACGTGCTGTTTGATTGTCAATGCGAATGAATGTCAATGAACAAGCTTAATCTAGGTTGATTTACATTTAGAGAGCACCCACAATAGGCTTGTCAGTTAGCTAGTCGGTGACAACCACAAGCTTGTCGTGCACGGCGAAACGGCCGAGGCGCAAATACGCTCAAATTTTTGCACGCTTCAACACAATTCAAAACCTCACCAATTGGAAATGTATTAGAAATGGCAACGGTGTGTGCATATGCGTGTGTGTGTGAAAGTTAGTGCAACAACAATAGACGAAGCAGTAATAACAATAACAATTCCACAGTAAAAGTTGTGCGTGCGTCTGACTGATGTCAGTAGTGTAGGTGATATAATTATAAATAGAATGAAGTGTCGTTATTGTTGCATAAAATTGATATCATTGAGCTTGGCTGCAAATTCAAAAGTTGCCTGATTTGACTAAACAACATGTGTTGTATTATTATACACTTCTACACGCAGTTGAATGGTGTGAATCTTCACTGATTTTCTGTGAATGCATGCAACATTGATAGTGATAATAATTCGGTGTAACAAGGAACAATTGGCTGTTAACAAATGAGAACCTCGTCACTTGATCTTTGCACGCTTGAATTTTGTTGAAACTAAATTTTAGCAACGTAGATTGTTCTCCGACATTTGGCCGTTAGGTTGATATTAGCCCTGAGTTGTGCTTTGCTGCACCAATTGTTGATGCTGTGCTTCTATTTCTTATTTCAACCAATTATTTTTATTTTCTCGTGTTATTTCGGACAATAATATTGACAAGTGATCGGAAACAATACTATTAGGTCAAACTTGTGTGTGGGGTGGTCGTTGTAGATGTAAAAATAATATCATTATTATTAATCTTGTTATCGATAGAGCTGACCTCAACAAAGGCATGAGATCAAGCGAGAAGTGCACGTGAGCGACGTGATGCCGGCGCGTGCTGTTGCACGATTGTTGACGATAGCGACTGACTATTGTTCATTCGTTTGTTCGATCTTGATGGTGGATGAGCGAACGTTTCACTGTCGCAATGATGTTTGAGGCTCCGTATCGTTGCGCGTTGAACACGCACGTAATGTTGTATGTAATTTCAGTTTTCAAACAGCGACACTACGCGTACAACAACAAATTCGTCGTCGTCATCGTCGTGTCGCTCTGTCACGCTCACTGTTCACAATTCACTATTTTTGTCGGGTCGTCAGTGCGCGTCGCGTACGCTCGTTTTCGCTTTCGTTGTGTCGAGCACGAACATACTCGCACAAGCACACACACACAGACATACACTGGCACTCTTGCAAGGCATACGAACTCACACACCAACCAGACGGCGACAGAGCAACGACAACGGCGGACGAGCGAACCGGCGGCATTGGCAGCCGCACAGCAGAGAGTGAGCACGCATCCGTTCTCTGGTTCGCACGCTAACGCGCAAATTCACTCACGCACTCATACAGAGACAGACATACAATGAGAACAGTGTCATGAGCTCTCACACACTCTCACACAGTCACCATGCTGCACAAGCGGTACGACCAAGCGGTTTAACTGCAATGGCAGACCAAAAACAACCAAATTCCAGCGATGTGACGAGCGGTCAATGCGCATGAGCACCAACGAACGCGTGCATTCTCTGCAGTTCTCTCACAGTCAGCGAACTTTTACGTTTGCGGGTTAGTGTTTATACGAAAGAACAAAAAGAACTACAAAACAAAACAAAGCGTGAGACCTACGAAAGGCACGTGAGTGACGTGGTACACGTTGAAGCCAACAAGGCATGGTTATGTTGTTTTTCGGGTAGGACAGCAAAAACTGACAAATTTTTGTATGTTTTCAATCTTATCTTATCTTAACTATCGTCACGATCTCAACAACTTCACACAATTGGCCCTTGAACGCGTGTTCTCATTTTGTCGTTCAACCAAATCGGCACGCAAGACAACTCAAGCAATTATTTTACTCCCAGACATATGATTACAAGCTCTAAACTTCGTGCAATAGAGATATGCAAAATGTAAACAATTGAGCACGTGTGTGGGTCACCACGACCATTGCCAACGGTCGCGCGAGCAAAATCACGTATGATTCATTATTCATGATAATATATAGACTTGAATTCGTGTCTCAAGTGGTTGGGTCGCATCGTCATGGCTTGACAATTGGGCGCAGTTGTTAGAGGTTCATATGCGCATGCATTGAGTGCAGATGCCAGGCGGTTAGCTGAATAACTGGATCACTTGCATACATGTGCACAATTGAAGTATACCCTGCTCAATATAATACAAAGAAGCGTACTCATAAGCTCAGGCACTCTCAATTGGCTAGGTAAATACTAAGTGTGTGTGTGTGTGTGTGTGTGTGTGTTCACTCTTATAGAGGTCATACTGATGAAAAGAAAAGGGGCGTACGATGAGGGGCCAAAAGTTGACGCCAGACAGGCACACGTACGTACGTTCGAACTTATAGCGAGCTGTGTATCTGACTTGACCTCTACGAGCAGACTTATTGATGATTGGAGTTCTCTCTGTGCATCGTTTGTTTGAGCCTTGCGTTGTGCCGTGTTCAGCAACAATCAGACACCTCACCGACACAATGTCTGCACAAAGAGTGATTGCGTAGCTCGAGTACATGCCTTTAGTCGCACTGAGTATTCAACAATCGCAACAATCATAATAATAATGATAATAATAGCATCAATAAGGTCACAATATCAGTGTCGAATCGAATTTTGTCGGTTCTTAGTTGGAGGAGCTGAATCTAAGCTAAATAAAAGAGTATGGAACATAAGCGGAACATAACGATTGCTGTGACGAAAGCAATCCCATTAGCTGAGCTTATATGAGAGCAGCAAATTAGATGAAGGCCAAAACATGTTTCTATAGAAATTCCACTATCGATGATTTTCTCTGCTCGACATAGAAGAATGTTGTTGGCTAAATGACATTGCTGCCCAACTAAGCAGCTGGCCAAGCTAGCTAACAAATCTAGCGCCAGTGTACGGCAATCTGATGCAATACGTTTCACGTCTGTGGACGTAATAGTAACTATAGAGGCTGCCAATAACGCATTGCGTCGATCACTTTGGTGGAAGTGTGTATCGATGTTATTGTTGCTGCTCTTGATATTTCTGAACCCACACACGTCGTAAGTGGGTGTCAATATTCGGATGAAATTTGATCCCGTGCCACGCGAGAAAAGAAGTGAATCAAGTGAGTTCTTTTCGCGCAAGAAGTGTGATCGATTTCATCATAGATTCATAATTTGATTGAATAATAATTAGTCAAAGTTTGTTTTTGTTTTCAGCACATAATAGAGTGATTATTACATATTTGATTGTTGTATACAATGCGACCATATACACTGAAAGAGCATCAAGCCAATACAGGCTGGCCACACACACTTATAAGATCACTCTGTGATACGAAATGAAGCGAGTGAGTAATTGTTTGCTTCATTAGACAATTACTTTAGCTGTTGTTGTCGCAGTACTGTTCGCTCTTTAGACAATGTCACGTGTACTTCTCGCGCCAACTCGGCATGCTGTTGTATGGATGATTGTCACAACACGCGTGCAAAAAAATTCCAATCGATTTCTGTGCGAGTGCGCGCGTGTGTACGTATGCTCTGATTGATTGGTGCATTCCAGTGTACCGGTTTCAGTTGACACATCTAAAGGATGATCTTTGCGTTGATATTCGCGACGTTGTCGTCTCCTCCGAGCACCTATGTCATGAGTCATGACTCTCGACAACTCTTGACTCACGACAATCTAGTAAGTGTCGATGAAGCAACGACGACAACAACAACAACTGCAACTGCAACTGCAACTGCAACAGCAACCGCCACAAAGCCTTTCTTCTTTTAGTGGACACTCTCGCACTGACTTGCTCACTCACGATGTCACGATGTCAATGTGTTCGATGGAAAAGATAGAGAAGTTAGAAAGCGAACCTGTCTGTTCTTTTGTTTCGAATCGACGCACGCAAACAAACTGAACCGAATAGAAACTGTATTCGATCACACGCAAAGCAAGCATAACACACACGTACACGAGACTTCTGCCCAAATTCACGGGTTCTAGCACGGACACAAACGTAGGCACAGGCGAACACTATCTAACGTTCACGCTTGCCTGATTCGTTCATGTCAACAACGGGAAAAAACTAGCTTGGAGCTGAACTAGAAAACAGGGATTGGCTACAGTGGAAAATGTGAGGCCACTGCGGATGAGATGATGCTTGGCACTCCATGATCGTCGTATTGTTTGTGTAGACCTTGTTGTTGCTGTTGCTGTCGTCGTCTATCGCTACTGATGTTGTTGTTGCTAGTGTTTGCGCCGTCGATTGTCGATATTGGTCGCTGTCGTCGATAGTTTGACACATTCTCGATGATTTTCTGCTCCAACAAATCACGCAAGCGTCGTCTCGATGAGTCTCATGGGCTACCACTAACACAGTGTGCGTTGATGTCGGCAACGTTCAAACGTTTTGTGGCAACAATAGAGGTCGGTAAACAACACACACGCACTCCAGCACCTCTGGCATACAGTTCACAGGTGCTGTGTCAGATTGTTTGCTGATTGAGATCCGCACAATGGAATAGTACGTGCAGTGTACAAATGCACGTGTCAAGGTGCAAAGAACAGTAGGTCAATTCAAGTGTGACTAAACTGCACGTTATATTGTACGTATATATGCATCACGTTGATATTTCATTGGTTTCTTCTTCACTCTTTTCTTTTTCACATTGCTCTTACATTTATGCATAAGTTGTACAATTACACGATCACGATGTGTGATTCACATATGATCGCTGACATTGTCGTGAGAGGTCGGTTAGACTACAAAACTTTTTATAACTTGCAATTGCACATAAATAGCATTTGATTACGTGCACGAATCGAATGGAGTGAGAACGCGGGCGTGGGCGGCTCAATTGACTAACCATTCAGTCGTCAAGCCAATGAGTCAGTCAAACAGTCAGTCACCGAGTAAATTGTGCCTGAGGGACCTCGCTTCTCTTCGCCTCGCTTTGACTCACTAAATTGCGCCTAAAGCTGAGACTTGGGTGCTGAAAGTGAAGCGAGGCGAGGCGACGGGAGGAATGACAAGAACGACCAAGAGTCACGAGTTTCAGTTATCGAATGAATGTTATGTCGTCGTCGATTTAAATCTACAGTTACATTCACTCACCAGTCAACTTGTTCAATCTGCATAAGAGATTCGGCGCATACAAACGCCATCGAGTCAAGCTGTTCGTCAATGTGTGCCCCAACTATAGCACAACGATATACTTGTGTTGCGTCCAATTGATTTGTGGTCGCTGCCGCCAAGAACTGTGCCTGCTATGATCACCGAATGAGCGGCAGCTGTGTTGTTGCCATACAACATAGCTGCCGCATCCATACAACAACAGCAACAGCAACAAATCGCGCAACAGAGAGTGTAAATGGTGCCAAAATTGTACGCCCCACTGTGTGGACGTTATTTTAATCTACTACTTCTTGACCCCTGTTTGCTTTCGTTTACATATTGTGCGTGTCGAGCATAATTCGACTAGTATACACTCAAACACTCACACACGAACGCAACACAGCGCAAAATTGTGTGTGAATAAATTATCCAATCATTCCGAAGCTTGAATAGCTCCAGTTAAGAGCAGAATTGTTTGGCCACCTGTTCATCTGTTTATCGTTGGCCAATATGTCGATTGGTCGATCAATCGGTAATTTGTATGCGCGGGAAATTGGCGGGGTGTATTCGTTTCGACTTTCGTCCATCGCACAATTTCGCTATCGTTTGGTTCTGATATCTAATTTCAAGTTGGAAGAAAAAAATCTGCACTTACATTATTACAATTTGTGTATAATGAATGTACAACATCAAATGCTTGGGCAATTGTACATTTACATGTTGCTTGGGGGCACAATTTTACTGCCCATTGTGTATGAGCTTCGTGTATAAGCTACACTCTTATTCTCTGATAACCTTAATGTTAGGCAATAATTTAACCATCTGCACTCGAGCAGATTGGTTCTATATGTAAACAAATTAGATCTCGATACAATTGATTCAATTACTACTACTTTAGTTAGTATCAACTGTTTAGGCTTCACTGTGTTTTATTGTTTTGACGGCTGCTGCTATTGCTATTCTCGTTCCATACAAAATTACTCAATGCTGCTGCCGTTTTGAACGATGGAAAGTGATTGACATTCATTATGAGCTCACATAAATTGGTAAAGCATCTACTCGTTTTTCTATCAATGAATCTATAATATGGCGTTGTCTCTTATAACTCTGTTTGTTTTACACGCTCACAACACAACAATTTACAACAAGTAAACACTGGGCCCACTTTTGGCTGTGTGACTGTTATCTGTCTAACAGCTAAACAGATAGGCAAACTGGCAAACAGACAGATAGATAGACAGACAGAGGGGCAGCACAAAAGCGAACAAATAGACAAACAGATAGACAGAGACCTCTTCTAGAGAGAATTTCAAGGCCGATCGGGATGGCCGATTGGAAGAATTTGAAGACTTGAAGAACACTAGCGTCAACGAATCCACAACCGAGCGAGAGTATAAGCAAATAAATCGTTTATTTCAAGACCAGCACATTAAAACCAGTTCGAGGCCAAGTCACAACGGTTACTCACGTCGAACTTGAAAGCCTGCATCGACTAACTGCCTGACTGCAACTGACGTTAATGCTGCCAATGTCGCGAGAGCTTGAGGTTGACGCTAACGACCATGATCGACGCGACGTAAAGCAACGAACGACGTTGCTCACTTGCAACGTCTATGGCCCCTGCCGCAAGTGAGCATCAACAACAGAAGCAACGACGGTTGCACTTGCATACAAATTACGACCACAAACGTACAAGTTAGCGTAGCGTGTAGTCATTGCGTGCCTGTACCACGTAGCTTGCCACGTTAATCCATCTGTGCGCTATCATCGACCACTGTCACTACCATTATCGCGAGCCAGGCATGCTAATACGTGCTCGAGTCGCTGGCTAGCAAATATTTAGTAGCTGGCACGTCACGCTGCAGCGTACATTTGCATTTGTGCAGCGCACCACAGTGAGCCACGATTGCTATTGTTCCGGCTGCAGCAGTTACAGGGGGCGAGCGAGACAGTGGGCGAGCGAGACAGTGGGCGAGCTAGCTGGCCATAGATAGATAGATAGATAGATGGCTAAGCATCTGTGCTACACTCATACTGCACAAGCATCGTGCACAGTATTTATGCTGACAGGCCTACAAGCGTAGCTCACAGTGGCTTTCGTCGTTCGATTCGCTGGCCCCTCATTGCGTTAGACTGAGAATACGTTGGCGTTGTAGATAGTAACCATCATCTTGTGTGCTTTGGACTGTGACAACACTGCACACAGGTCTCGTCTCAATTAGAGACTCAAAGAGGCAGGCAATCGCTTGCTTTCATTGGACACCTCGTACATGTTCTTTTTTCGCTCGCAAAGAGTAAGAAAGAGAAACTCAGATTCGATCCTCTTTCAAACGCATACATTGAAGAGACAAGACTCGACACACACTGCAACACAGTTGCTGCTCTCAAGTCAAGCTCTTAGTCTCGAGTAAACTCTTTCAAAGTATAAGCTTTTAGATCCTAGTGAGTTTGATGAAACACAGTCTCATAGTCCCACAGTTTAGCAAAGCAGATGGACGGACAGAGTATAATGAAATGTAGTAAACTTGAGCTTACGACATGGCAAACACTATATCGTTGTCTGGCCGACAACGAGCTAGTGTGATGGTGGAGTAGCCTCCAAGTTCATGCAGTCTGCGTGTGTGTGTGTGTGTGTGTGATGAAACTCTCGTGAGAGAAGAGTTGTCGAAGGTATTACGAAGAATATATAGACCATAATCCAACTGCTGCCAACGCTCACGATGCTGATTCTTAACTACAATATCGTGTCTTGTCGTCTTTTATCCTATTGTATCGCGTCGCACGTGCACAATACAACACGATACGAACGAAACGAAACGAAACGAAACGAAACGACACTATTGCACTTTCATTGTTAGAGCTTGTATTAGTAGCAATGGACAGCGCAGTTAAAGCAACATCAACTCGACGATGGGCGAATATCACGCCACCTAACGATAAAGTCAAGAGACACACATCTAACACTAACAAAATCAAGCGAACGAGCTATTTTGATGAAGCCAGGCGGCTGAATGAAAGAGTGAATGACGCACGGACGGACGATTTGACTGACAGGCGATCATATACACACACACATCATATAGCCGAGCAACTTCTTATTAGGTTCAATAAACGCAGCGGCAACAGTGGGACGACAACGATGTGGCTGCGTTGCGTATGCGTGGGCGGCTAGAGCAGCGTCGCTTTGGCTGCACTGACTGACGAAGCCACGTGCTGCGAATTGTCGACGGCCACGTGTCGTCGAGGCGGGCGCACGCTCGCTCGCTGACTCGTTCGTTCGATCGCTCGTTCGTTCGTACACTCGCCAAGAGCCAACGACGATACGTGGACGCCCACGCTCGACTGCTGCTGCTGTTGTGCAGTGTCAAATGTTTGCAGAATGCAAGGCGCTATGGGGTTTATTTTATTACGCAACTCTATGCTAGTGTAACAATGTGTTACGACACAACATATGTGCACATTATTGCCACCAGTGTCATCAAATCGTGTGTCATTATGTGTTACACACAAACACACACAACAACAACAACAACAAACGACCGAGTCGTAACATTGCAGTCGACAACTTTAGACAACTTTAGTCAGCTTGGTCGTACTGGATATCCATATATGTCGGATAGAGAGTAAGAGGTGTAAGTGAGTAGCCTAATGACTAAGTGCAGCGTCAATTGTCGACGACCATAACTCGCGTTCTTTGTGATAGCCTGTGACAGGTGTGCGCCCAGAATAGAGCCAGCATAGCTACAGTGTGGCCAACCAAATGTAAGTGGACCCGTCAAGAATATGCTTTCTGCTGTGTGTGTGTGCGTTGTCACTTCGTCTTTGTCCGAAATCTTCTCATGTTCTTTACATTTGACATTTTGGCTTTTTCACCCCATCAAGTCATTTATCGTCTATGTATGTGTGTGTGTGTGTGTGTGTGTGTGTGTGTGTGTGTGTGTGTGTGTGT